>PVKM010006485.1:0-44102 GCA_004027735.1 Carollia perspicillata | reverse complement strand
AGTAAAGGCTAGTACATAGGTGTAGTGTGTGAGAGAATAGAGTTAATCTCCACAATAATAGAGTTCAGGATACTGTGACATGGGCTAAAATCTAGGAAGGGTGCTGTAAAGTATTTACAATTGTGTGGAACAGCAATTATTTACAATAATATTAGAGCAACACTCATATGCCAGAATCTATGTGATCTGAAAAACGTGAACAGGGGTATAGGACTTTGACTAGTGTGCTGATGGAACACAATTCACGTGAAGGACAGTAAATTAACAATACAATGTGGAAGAGAGAACAGGGGAAACCTATCAAATGGTACAACATGACCCACCAAGCAAAGAAGACTATACAGAAAGAAGGGGAATACAAAAATACTATTGAGATAAAAGATGTAGGAATAATGAAAAAAGGAGAAAATAATAATAATCCAAATATGCAGCAACTTGCAGTTTCCCTGCAATAGCCGAGTGAAATTTGTCTCACTGTCTCAGCTGTTGGGTTGCCCGCTGTTTGAGTCCCCCTCAGGTCCTTTCACAGTTCCAAGTTTTTTCTCACTTGTGGGTATTAAAAAAAAAAATGGCAGGAGAAGGGAGAAAGAAGAGATAAAGTTGTAAAGAAAGTGTGAAGCACTAAATCAAGAAAGAAGGAAAGAGAGGAAAAAGCAATTAAAAGATAAAACAGTAGTGAAAATTTTAAAAATAATAATAAAATATAAAAGCTTAATTAAAAAATACCATTAAAACAACAACAACACACCTCTTGTTGGTTTCAAACTGGCCAAACTGGTTTTTCTGGTCTTGCTGGCTGCAGGAGATCTGAGGAGTGATTGGTGTGGCATTTCTCCCTTCCCGATGTTTACTCAACCTGTTTTGCAGGCACTGTCCCAAGAGCTAGTCTGGCTCCTTTCCCCAATATCTTAGATGTGGGAGCCCTGGGTTTCTTCAGAGCGCTTTTCCCTGGTGGTTATTGCTGAAGGCTGGGGTGCAGGGGCGCCCACTTGGCTAGGCTGCCTCCGTCCCGCAGTTTTGGCCCCAAACCCTTCCCAGTGCTACGGGGAGACACAGTGCCTTCTGTGTAACCTCGGGGTCTCTGCCTGGCTGGGTTGGGAGTCAGCTGCGGGGCTGTCACAGCAGATTCCCTGGTCCCTCTGTTTGATAAATTCCTCCTACTCAAGCCTGCCACCCCATGTAGCCCAGTTCTCCAGCCAGACCAGTGGCTATGAGTGTCAGTGCCCGTCACTGCCTGTCTCTCAGCTCTCCCAAGCTGGTGACCACAGACTCCGCAGGTAATCATGGCCCCGTGTGTCTTGCCTCTTCATCCTTATTCCCCTCTCCGTACCAGAGTTCTGCTTGTGTTGCTCCAACCCTGGTCTGTCGGGGAGGGAGGGAGCAGGTGACCTGGCTCTCTCCCAAGGACTGCGGCAGGCCCTCTGCTTTCAAGCAGTCTGTGATAGACCCAGCGCCAGCTCTGGGCACTGGGCCTGGGGCTACAAACTCACCCCGGTCCCTGCGCTGGTCCCCGGGACCTTACTGTCCTGAAATATACTTCTTACCATCTGGTTTCTGGTTTTTCAGTGTCCAATACAATATTTGGACTCTTATTTTCAAATACACTGGGGTACTGTTGTCTGTCTGCTCTGTTCCTCTGTGGATTAGCCAGGTTTTCCTCCTGTGTGTAGGGGGAGGTGAAATCCACTCCCTCCTACTCCATCGCCATCTTCCCTCTCTCCACTTACACCATACTTTAGATTGACAAATTTATGAACACATTCACAACGATCAGAAACAGGTTTTTCTCTACTGGCAAATACATTTACTTTTTTAAAATTGGAGTTTTGACCGAATCCTTTTCTGACCTTGGCCGGTTCGCCCCTCCTTAGGCAACGTGGTGGCCTTCTGCTCCCAAGAGGTCACCATATTGATGCCAAACTTAGTGCAGACACCGATTGGCATAGTGCACTGCAGCCCAGAACTCCAGGGCTCAAGCGATCCTCCTGCCTCAGCCTCCTGAGAAGCTGGGGCTACGGGCGCATGCCACCATGCCCAGCCTGTCACAACTGCACTGGTGTGTCCAGGACTGCACCTGATGCCCCCACGGGGAAGAGTCTCCCCTGGCTTGCACCAGGGAGAAAGGGAGGCGAGGGAAACCAGTCTTCCCTCCACACCACTGCCGGTCCCCAGCAGAGAGACCCAGCCCCCACTCCACTCACCAGAAGCGTGCACGGTGGGCAGCTGCAGCCATGCTGCGGAGCTCGCGTGCACACCCACGCTGCTGCCGAGCCCACCGGAGGGCCATGAGACTCTCATGCAGCTGAGTTCGTGCAGCTGGCATGAACCGCACGAAGGGCCTGGCTAGTGTGCAACGGTCCCTTCTGTTCCATACTTCCAAAGCTAAAGATCCCCAGTCTGGGAGACATTCAGCAGCCCCAGAATGCTGCTGAACCTAAAACATTGCTCTTGTTCTTTAGAGAGCCCGTTCCCCATGGTTGAGGATTTGTAGAAACCTTTAAATATTTTTTTTAACAAATAAAAGAATATTTTTTCTGAAATTCCTCCCACTACAAGCATGGCAAACACAAAACCAGTCTCAATTTTGCCTTTTCTCCACATTCACCTTTAAATCCTTATACAGGCAGACGGAGGGAAAGGCAAAGCTGAAGGGGCTGCAAGAGGCAGCTTAAACGAAAGAATTTGCTGAGATGCTTGTAAACTGTCCTGTAACTAGTTGATGTTTTTAAAGCTGATTAAAGGGAAAATCTCTGCTCTTTCTCCCAAGCCTAGACCTAGTTTGGGGTTGCCTCCCAGCAAAACCTCAGGAGACGGAGCAAGGCTCCTGCTTGCTAAAAAGGTACAGTTGCAAATCGGTCATGAGATAGTGACCTAGGAAGAAAGCCCTTTTCCTCTGAAATCCAACACACCCTGTGACATTCCTGAACAGCACTCAGGGTTGTCGGCCCTTACCTGGGCTGACACAGGCGTTCTCCCACCAAGTTGGTGTGTCGTCCGTAACGATGTTGGCTCGTGGCCTCTGGGTTCCTGTTTGTGGACACCAGCCCGCAGTGTCCATGTCATTATGGATGAAATGAGACATTCACAGGGACCACCGAGTCCTATGGAGGAAAAGGGACAGCATGGCTTTTCTCTCAAGGGGAGCAAAAGCCGAGGCCCTTGCCGTGACCTGCCTTTATTGGCTTTCTGGGCACATCACATGATGGTCCTCATTTACTATGCACAGGTTGCTTTAGGTGTTTACCTTTTACAGAAAACAAAGAAGCCAATGTCACGAATCACATCACAGAAGAGGGATATTTGCAAATGAAAACGCAAAAGTGGTTGAATAGGTTACACTCGTCCTTGGAAGGCTTAGCATGGATTTTAGGAAGTTACTTTGCAGTAAATGTTTGCCACTGGAGGCCGGGCCCACGCCACGCAGAATGGTCTCCTACATCAAGGTAGGACACAGCGGCACAGAGCCACACTGGCCACTGCAGGAGCCAATAGCCACAGGCGTCTATTTCAATTTAAAGTCATAAAATGAAAAAACAAATTGATTTCTGCAGTCTCACTAGCCACACTTCATGTGCTCAGTGACCGATGTGGCTATTGTATCCAAGGGTACAGATTATAGACTATTCCCATCATCCCACGGCACAGGTAGAATAAGAGGAAAGGTGTGGGGGCAGAACTCCGGCGAGGAGGAAGGAAGATGGGTGGAGTGACGAGGAGGAAGGAAAAATCATACCTCTGAGACCAAGAGAACAGTTCAGACAAAATAGTGAGAAATAAGAAAACCTGAAAAGAGGTCAAATAAGAAAAGAAGTAAAAAAAAAATAGTTATTTTTACCCTGGCAGTCATTTTACCCTGGCACTTGGCATAGTGTTGGAAACATTACCAATTTTTTCAGATGTAAAAACTCAGCAAGATGAATCCCGCCACCCAGGCAACAGTTTAGCTTTCAAAAGCACGAGAACCCCTCGGGAAGGGAAATACTGGAATGTGCCCGTTCTGTTCCCACACTTTAATGAGAGGGAGGCCTTGCCTAGCCGCCGTCCTTAGCTATTGCCCTTCTGGGAGTTTGTAAGAGTCTCTAATTCAGATTTATGTCATTGCTGAATATGTTTCTTGAAATCATATGTCTGGTAACTATATTCAGACATAAAATAGCACACAAATTGTCTTCCCATATAAAAAAAATCAAGCTGACAGAACAGCAGTTACCAGGGGGTGGAGGCAGGAAGGAGTGGGGAGTTATTTTTAGTACCTACAGAGTTTCGGTAAGAGAGGAGGAGAAAGTTTTCAAGATCGGTAATGTTGACGTTTGCATAATAATGGGAGTGCCACTGAACTGCGCCCTAAAAATGGTCAGAATGTTAGATTTCTCTGGCTATATTTTGCTTTTTTTTGTTGATTGTGTTCCAGATATTTGATAGAGGGACATATGTTAGCAATTAAAAAAATGGGTAGAATGGTAAATTTTCTGTTATGTATATTTTACTACAGGTTTTTTTTTAATACCTTTTTTTTTTTAAAACAGAGCCACACTATAACTTGTAACTTGGGAAAAGACCTGGGAGAAACCTCTCATAACTTGAGATGCCCAACATACAGGCTGAAAACAGCGCTCATGAATCCCCGTCCCTGGAAGTAACGTGGCCACTTGTGTCGGATTTATGGTGTTAGGCGGGAGAAGATGGGTTTAAGTGGTGAGGTGTTAAACATCCATTATTACTGTTGATATGTCTCCCGTGACACTAACTGTCAATGGTCTGGAAAATTAAACAAGTCCGAGCTCTAAATGACGCTAACAGAACAAAAATGCATTAGGTCAGTTTAATAAGCAAGACGATATTTGTACCTCTTTTTATTATGTATTTGCACCTCACGTCAATAGTTGCCATTCGCTGGTAGAACAGCAAAGCTAAAATATCAATGCAAACTCCGAGGCAACCGCGTTTGCATCGCGAGTGCTCACTCCGCCAAGGCAGGAGGGCAGCGCCCATGAATCACTCCTCATGCCGGCTCTGACAGTCGGGCCTGGAGCCAGGCACAGCGTGTGAGCAGGGGACATTCTCAGAAATGTTAGTGACTACTTC
Source organism: Carollia perspicillata (assembly GCA_004027735.1). Taxonomy (NCBI): domain Eukaryota; kingdom Metazoa; phylum Chordata; class Mammalia; order Chiroptera; family Phyllostomidae; genus Carollia; species Carollia perspicillata. The sequence goes on along the minus strand of PVKM010006485.1, from coordinate 39,017 downwards.
CTTTGTGTTCCTGCATCCAGGAAGCGGGAATGAGGCCCAAATTAAAGCAAGTGAAAGTTCGTGTGTGTAAAAAATGCTAAGCCAATGAATGTTTGGCCCGGAGATTTTATTAGTTTTACAATAAATAATCTCACGTGGATTTTAACTACCAACTGTCTCCCATCAGCATCCAGACTTTTCCTTGTGAACATACTGAAAACTGGGAGTAACCACTAGCACATCCATGGGTCTCCCCCTGTTTCTTCTCCAAGGGTGTTGACCAAACCCAGGGAAGGGACCATCTTTTAATCAACCCAGTTTTCCTGGGCTCCTGAGATTCAGAGCTCTGCTCAGATCACACAGGGATTCTGCCGATGTCACAACAAGACAAATAAAGTCACCTCGTGACTGTAAGCTAAAAAGGCATCAACACGGTGCCAGAACAGACACTGGAAATGGAAACGCACCAAAGAGAACGAAGGAAAGAAGGAAATGACAAGGACGAAGAGGAATTTAAAGAAATGAGTCACAATACACTTTAACTTTCAGCCTGATAGTTGGGCACAAACTGCTTATTATCCTCAGGTATCTGAGCTGAAGGAAAAAAAGTTTAAATTAAGAGATAAACTGCAAAGGCATAAGGAATGTCAAGTGAGATCTTTCACGTCAGCTCTTTTTAGGCTGGAACCAAACCTATTATTACTGTCTGCCAGTGAGCGCCTATTTAGAGGCACATTGACAGCAATACTTGGGAGGAGAAACAGAAGCAATCACGGATGTCGACTAGGAAACACACACGTCGGAAATGGTGGCAGCCCCTCTGACTTTCACCTGCCAGATGGAAATCGAAGAGATATGCAAAGTAAAAGAAGCTTCGGGATTTCTATTAGCTGCAGTGTTTCTTTTTGCAAAAATAAAGTACAAAGTATTTCAATTCACCCACTGCTAGTGTTTAAACAATCCACTTAAATGAACCACAGGAATCTTTCAAATAATGTGCAGTACTCACACACATCCCCCTGCTTCACGGATGTCTGGTTTTGGTATGTCTGGCCCGCGGCGAATTAGACTACCATAATTCAAAATGTTTGCCCTAAATTTGGCCAGCATATGCAACAAAGTCTTTTAAATAAAAGCATTGTCATTGATTTGGGTCATATATAATAAAATATTATGTCAATGATTATGGTCATAATAAAAAATAACAAACAATAAAAATAAACTCCATCTTTTCATGCACAATATTTTCCTGAAGACTATTCAGCACTTTGAAGAGAAATATCACTGTTTTATCAGTTCTAATATCAAATGACTTTCCTATGTTTGGTAAAGGAAACAAAAAACCAAATAGCAAGAACTTAGTGTACTCAGCAGCAATCAAAACACATTTATACTTTTTCACTTTTAAAATATTTTTATCATGTGAGTGAATAAAACACTCATGGTACATTCACATGATGGAATACCACTCAGCTGTGAAAAAAAAGAAGAACATTTCCCCTTTGTGACAGCATGGGGGGACCTGGAGGACATCATGCTAAGTGAAGTAAGCCAGTCAGAGAAAGACAAGAACCATGTGATTATTCCCATATGCGGAACCTCATGAACAAACTGCACTAACAAGCAATATACCACATTTTACTGTGTATAATGTGCACCCACATTTTTGGCCCAAACTCTCAGGAAAAAAATCTTTCATTTTAATTTGTTGATTTGATTTTTTATTTATTTATATGTAGAAACTTTTTTGTATCATAAAGGAATCTTAGCATCTATTTTTGAACATATTATGGTACAAGAAATTTTATGTAATAAATAATTACAAAACACAAGAACAGATACAAGGTATTTCAGGTACTACCCATGTATAATGCATTCTTATTTTACCCTCAAAAACTTTGGCAAAAAAAGTGTGCATTATATGGGGAAATATGGTAGATAGTGAGCAGGCTGACAGCTCTGTTGGGGGTTGGGGGAGTGGGGGATGGAGGGATCGAGCAAAAAGGAAAAAGGACTCATGGACACGGACAGCAGTGTGGGGACTGCAGGGTGGAGGGGTGGAGGTGGAAGAGGGTATAAGGCGATAAATGGACATGAAAAAAATAAACTATTAAAAAATAAGTCATTCACAAAATGTATATAACATGTTAAACTAATTGAAAGATTAAAAATATAAAATACTTTCTTCATGGTTGATTAAGATGTCAAAATAACCTATTCCAAATTGACAGAATATTATTTTAAAATCTTTTTTATATGTGCACACAAATACACGCACCCACACACACAAACCACAAACAGTTAAGTTACTTTTCATCTGTTAAAAATATAGTTATTCCAATTAACTTTAGCTATGATCTAATTAGCTAGTATTACTTTTGGGGTTAAATAGGATTAGAGAGCTGCAGAGAAAGGTCTGTAGCTGCTCCTTCCCTCAGAGGAAGGACCCACGCTGGACGTGTGGCAAAAGCCTCAATACCCGGAAGGGGTTTGGCAGAGGGCCTTTCCTGAAAGGCAGAGAAACTTCTGGGGAGGGAGAAACAAAAAGTAGGGACTTGAAGCGTGAAAGTCTCAGTAAGAACAAAAGAGCAAAATCTGCGCCCACCCCCCTGCCCTTATGCCATTTGCCACATTTTCAAGCCGAGCAAGACAGTAGGCTAAGGAGCCCAGCCGAATGGCTCCAGGGAGCAGAACTGAGTTTGTGCCAGTCTTGTAGTGCTGAGAAGACAAGGGTGTAGGGTTCACGACTCACCTTGGGAAGAGCCCAGTCAACTCTCCTGGCTCTGCTGGAACCCTGGAAGGCCACACTGTAAGAGCCCAGTTGAACCAAAGCCCTTGCAAACCCAGCCTGGAGTCAGCTCAGTCTCTAAATGAATTAAGGCAATCAGGCTCCAGTCTATCTAGTGGGCAGAACAAAGTGGGAACTTTCTCTAGAGGAAGATATCATCCAGAATCGCTATAATTTTCATACTCCATGTCAGTATTCAATCAAAAATTTCCTGGCATGTGGAGAAAACAGATGAAATGACTAAAAACTTGATGTGGACTCCGGCCCGCAGGGTCCGTGTGTTGTGGCTGCAACGAACAAATTCACACAGACTACAGAAGTCCTGTAGAGAAAAAGGGACAGCATGGCCACTCTCTAAGTGAGAGAGAGGGCCCTGACCCCTGCCTGGACAGGCTTTTATTGCTTTTCTGGGTACATCACATCGAGGATGGTCCTCAGTTACTACGCACAGGTTCACCATAGGTGGTTACCTTTTACAGATAACAAAGGAAAGAACCCTGCAAATTTCTTCAAAGAGAAAGATGTTGCAGAGCAAGGGGAAAAGTGGTTGAACTGATTACACTCCATACTTGGGAGGTTTAGCACAGATTTTAGGATGTTACTTCAGAGATAAGCAGTAAACATTTGCTGCCTCAATCCAGGGTGAGGGAATTTTAGCAAAAGGCAAGCCTCACAGCAGCCTGGGTACCATACAGGCCTGATGCCCCACAGGAAAAGCGATCTGTGGGTTTGGCTTCTTGTGTGCCGACTTGCGCCTGTCGGTTTTGCAATAGGGCTGGGCTACACTCGCCGTACCATGCAGATAGGCTCCCTATAAAAATTGAGAGGAATAAAAGATCTGATAAGTGATATAGGTGTTGGAACTATGGGTTAAGGGCTCTGTGGACCTAAGAACGTCCAGGACCATAGTGAATTTGTGTAAGATTTTTATTTCAGCCAAAACAACACCATTGCCAGAAAGCAAGATCTCAAATGCTCTGGAGCATAAGAGTTCAGCAGTGTCCTTTACCTTTGGAATCAAGGAGGGAATGTAAGGAAGGTTACAGGAGGGTGGGAGAAAGTGAGGTGCAGGACCGTCAGCAAGATTATGTGCCCCACTGAGGGGGTCACCCTCCAGGGAGTCTAAAAAAGGATTGCCCTGACATTGTGAAGGTGTGTTAACCTAGCTGTCCAAGAACAATGGACAGGGCTTGCTGAAGGCAAAGATAAGCCTTTTATTAAAAAAGTTATAACCCTGGGGCATGATCAGAATTGTGCCCCCGAATCATGGACATAAACCTCTAATTTCAGGCACTCAGTCAACATCATCTCCCATTCATACGATCTGTCCAACTATTAATTCGACAAATGTCTTGTCCATCCAGTTCAAACTTAGCTAATCTTTGTTTACTGAGTGTCAGGCAATGTGCTAAGTACAATCTTTTATTTAATGCTCAAAACAACCCTAAGAGTAAATATGTCAGTTTACAGAAGAGGAAACTTCAGGCACAGAAGGGTTAATGTGCCTAAAATTCCATCAAGCAGTATCAGCAGAGAGCTCAGACTCAGCTGTCTTCCTCCAACATTCACCAGGAGAAAGTATAAAGTTTTCATCCTACAGCACGGTCTGCCCCAACTGAGCGCGGCCAACTGAGCGCAGGCGACTTAGAAAATTTTCTATAGCTATCCCCTCTCATCCCCAAACTGGAAAGATTTGTCATCTCTTAGTCAGATGTATTACCCCTGCCCGATCCAGGCAGAAACAGCTACAATTTCATTAAACTTAAACTGAATGAAAAGTACGTAATTTCTAGAACTCAGGCAGGGTATTTGCTCTGTTGGAGCAGTTCCAAGGCAAAGCTCCTGCACTGGAGTGGAAGCGAGCTTCTGGCTTGTCCAGTTTCTAAGGGAGGGGCAGGCAGAGCACAAGGGCGCAGGGAATGGGTGGCAGGTTGACCGTGCTGCCACGTAGGTAACCTCTGGAGCGACTGTCCAAGCTAACCAAACATTCTGAGCCACATCTGAATTAAGACAGAGGTTGTTGAAGGTAAGGGATGGTGAGCTACAAAAACCTTCCTTGTGGTCAGGGAGTAGAGAATTCCTATCTGAAGTGGAAGGCAAGGCCATCTGCTGTGAGGACAGAAGTTAGGGGTGAGATAAGCTCGAAGAGCATGATGAATTTCTAAATTAACCACGAGGAAGCCTGGGAGACAGTGAATATACAGAAGGACAGTTGCACAGGGTGTCTACTGGCTCAGTTGAATCAGCAATAGAAGTAACAATGAGAGACATGGAGTGACACGAGGCTGTGACCAGACTGGGGCAGTGGGATTTCTAACTTCAGAGGTACAGAGGATCGGAAGCAAAGACAAGTCTAAGTTGCAGTCATGGGAAAGAAGTGAAGCCTTGGCTGGTGTGGCTCAGTGGACTGAATGCCAGCCTGTGACTCTAAGGGTCGCTGGTTCGATTCCCAGCCAGGGCACCCGCCTGGGGCGTGGGCTGGGTCCTCAGTTGGGGATGTGCGAGAGGCAACCGCTTGATGTAACCCTCACACATCAATGGTTCTCTCCTCCTTTCTCTCTTCCCCTCTAAAAATAAATGAATAAAGTCTTTTTTTAAAAAGTTCACTTTATATATTATATATCTATATATGTATATATAATATATATAGTGTGTATATATATAAAAGAGAAATACTGAGAAGAGTTAAAATCAAATAAAAAGTTTGTGGGTACAGTGGCATTGAGGATGGGTCATTCATTCACTTGTATGTAGCTGTTATCGCTACAGTTTCAGGGGAACAAGTCAGAATGAAGTATATAAGCCAGGCGCTGAATTTCCCGGTGTATGGGGAAGGTCCAGAGGCACAGACAGCAGCAAAGGGTCTGGGCAGACGTCAGCGATCTTACACAGGGAGGCCTGCGTGAGAGAGCAGTAACGATCTTCTGGAAGATGCTGAGACCACCAGGCCTCTACTGCGGACAGGGTGGAAGACCAACCAGGCTCCCCCTATGAGGGCTGCGGACGTTCAGAGGCCTGGAAAGCCATCCACAGGAGGGAAAGAAAGTGTGGGTTCCTGCAGAGGCAAGTGGGAGTGACCCAGGTTACATGGAGTTTTAGAAGGCACCATGGAAAGGCAAGGTCAGTACATGTGATTCTCCCAAAGTCATGCTCCCATGTGACCTGTGGCTGTAACAACCGCTCTGAGCCTGTTCACTCAGGTGTAAATGAGGGACAGGACAACAGCTCTGTGAATGCAGCCATTTCATTGTATTGTTAATGAGGCGCCCAGGACCTTAACTCTGGTGTATGTCAAGTTGTCTGGGAAAAAGTTGGTTTTGTTATATGGCATTTCGCTACAGTTACAAACCTTTCAACAAAGGACTTTCCTGTTCCATACAACTAATGAGGTAGAGAGGATAAACTGAGGTGGGAATGCACCCTATAACTATGAAGCAAGTTGAGTTACGGGACAGGAATCTGAGCAAACGCTGTGCTGAATGGAATATGTATTTGCGTTATCAACAGATGACTACAGCTATACATTCCTAAAACTTTACGATGCCAATGTACTTTATTCCATGGAGTGTGAAACTAACTTAAACTGAAAGTAAAAAAATAGGTCAAGGGTGTCAGAGGTCATAGAGCGCACCAGAGACATGCGAGAATAGGAAAGAATACCAGACATGGCAGGTCACTGCCAGCCTTGGGAGCAGTCATTTTATGAGTGACTTTCAAGGAATTTGACCTGGATATAAAAATGAACAAGCATTTCAGTGCTTATCCAGGAAGAGCTTCCACAGGTGCCGTGCGGTGAGTGCCCAGCAATGATTTTGCAAAGTGCAGCTTATTTCTATTCTCCAGGTGGCAAAAACGAGACTGTGCAAAGCCTCACTGTAAACCAGGGGTGGAGAACCTTATTCCATCAAGTGCCAGTCAGTACGTTAGGCGTTGGGGTCACAGCATCTGCAGCAACCACTCGGCTCTGACGATGTGGCGTGAAGGTAGCCCTGGGGAAGACACAGATGAACGTGGCTGTGTCCCAACAAAGTTTAATTTACGGACACGGGGGTCTGACCAGGCTGGGCCCAGGGGCTGTTGGCCAAGCCCTACCCTGAACAGTTTTTCTAATTCCAAACCCAGCATTGCACCACAAATGTAACTCTGTGCATTGCACCACAAATGTAATTCAGTGCCATGGTCCTTTCTCAAAGTACACTGTTCAACCTATAGACACATTATTTAATGGGTGGGACCAGGGTGGAACGTAGCTGCATTTCTAATGAATAGAGGAAGAAAAAGCGAAAAGGAAGCTCATTTGTATGTCTGGGAAGGGCAGGTGTAGAGTGAGACTAATGGGAGTCAGGGTCTCTTGATTGTGTTTCAGCCATGTTGCGCAAAAGCTTTTTTTTTTCTTTCAATTTAGGAAATCTTTTTATTGGCAGGTGTTGAGTGCAAAATGGCAACAAATCCAGACGGATGGAAAAGGAGGGGCATAGCTCCTCCCTGCAAACTGAGGTCCCTGTAAACCAGGTCCGTGGGGCAAGAGCACATTTTGACTGTGGTCACTCTGGGGCCAGCACCCTCCAAGGAACTTGCTCCTAGCAGAAGGGCTTTTTACAGCATGGGGGGGAGGGGACAGGCCACTTAACTTCTGTTCACCATTTACTCAGCCCTCTCAAGAGGAAGGCTGCACACGTCAGGATAGGGGTGTCAAGGGACTGGGCTAGCCCTACCCGTCTCCAAACCCAGGATGTACCTTGTGCCTGTTTCCCTCTTCCCAGTGATTAGGTAGGTTGGACCACCAGACCCCATTAATAGCCCAGCCCAACACAAAGCAAGCAGTTCCCACAGTTCCCTGAGCCTGGGTCAGGTTAGTTTCACTGCTCGACTGCAGCGGCACAGCTGGATTGTAAAAACCTCTGGAGCTCACCCTGGCTAGTGTGGCTCAGTGGATTGACGGCTGGCCTGTGAACCAAAAGGTTGCTGGTTGGATTCCCAGTCAGGACACATGCAGGGCTGCAACTCAGGTCCCTGGTTGGGGTGTGTGCAAGAGGCTGCCAACTGATGTTTCCCTCCCTTCCCCACTTTCTGAAAATAAAATCTTAAAAAAAAAATTTCTCTTGCCAGTTCCAGCATTCTGGCACCTGTCTTAAGTGATTAAAATACCCCACTTTACCAAAGCTCTAGCAAGTCAGTCCATCTCTTACCATTTCTAAAAACTGTCAATGATTTATCAATTACTATACACGTCTTCTTGCCATTGTGTATGCCTATGTATAGGAATTCCTATACTTTGTCAGTGATATATAGGGAGACCAGTTTAAGTTCCTTCTTAGAACCTGGACAGATCTCTGAGAAATAGAGCAAAGCTGTTTAGCTTTCTGAGTGAACCAAGACAGCCTAAGAGGATGATCAGTTTCCAAATACCAGAAGCTCCAACTCTAAGGGTATCTAGAATCCAACTGTTACTAAACAAGTGGAAACCTAGTGTTTTTATTATACTCTAAGCATGTGAACGCCAGGGCAATGGTCAGTCTGGTGCACAAGTAACGTAGCCAAGGATGCAGTTCAGCGTGTACCCCAGAACTGCCCCGCGTAGGTTCACCTGGGAAACACACTTTGGGTCACCACAGATGTGCATTTATCCGTGGTCAGGTAGCAGGCCTTGCTTGTGTGAACTATTCCTCAATTAGCCACTCTTATTCCATGCTCAGTGGCATCTTAATTGGCTTTCAAAGTACAATGAAAGTCAACAGGAGCCAAAGACCCCATCATCAGACAGGAAACACTGCCCACTGAACGAAAATTGGCTTCGGTTTACCTTTGTCTGAGCCTGAAAGAAAACAGCATGTCTAGTGACTGTGGAGGACCAGCCGCAGGGAGTCCTCTTCCTAGGCCGCATGGGACTTCCAGCACAGGCTTTTCAATTTACCATAGTCTTCCGTGGTTAAAGCAAAAATGTACACTATCTATAGAGAAACTAGACAAAAATGCAGGACAAGGATGACCCAAAGGTGCATTTCTAGCAGAATGCCATCTACCTAAATTAAACTGCCAACTTTAAAAATGGAACCGGTAAACCAGAGGCGGGCACGTTGGATTTAGAAACAGGACCTGGAATCAGGGGTAAGGGCACTACCATGTACCTGCAAGAACCCCAGATTAGGAAGTGGAAAGCTCAGGGGAAGCACTTGTGTTACAGATCACTGGCTCTACCTGTTGATGTGCACTGTCAACACACTACCCACTTTGTGCGGTGTAACCTTGTCGATTAAAACCAAACCCAAAACCCAGGTGTAGGGGGCACTTGGGACAGTCCTTACACATCGGTAACACAGTTGCTAGACTGTTGTCCTCCTTCCTTCCTTAAGTCCTCACCAAGGATTTTTAAAATTGGTTTTAGACTGAACTACCTAGCCAGGGCCTGTCTCATTACTTTATTTCTAAGAGCATATAGCCCTCGCAGCTAGGAATAGGCCTTCTGTTGAACTTACTAGGATCACTTACACCGTAAATAACCAGACGCCCTTACTGAGTGTAACTGGCCTGGAACACAGCAGCTACTCGGTAACAATCTCTGCCAACCTTGGCCTTAGCTGACGTAGGAGGCACAGAAACAGGTCAGCTCCCCTTCCACCTGGGTTTAGATCATCCCTTACAAGCTAAACTTCTCCACTGCCCCTGAACACCAGTAACTTATGGTTACCAAGTCCTGTTACAAAGGCTTTACCGCTGAGAGATTTCCAGGATGCATTTTTTAAAAATTTCCTACCATTAACACTCAGAATAGGACTTAGTTTCTCTCACTGTCTCCCTAAAATTTCTGGGACCTACTCTAAATGTATGGTACAGACTGTTGGTGAAAGGGTTTAGTACGTAAATAATCCACGGCCAGAAGTACACTCTTCCATCCATGTTTGGCATAAATGCTGCAGTGATCACACTGGCCAAAGACCTGGAAAGAGGAATTATTTAAGTGTTGTTCTAGTCCAGGCTGTTCCAGAAGACCAAGTAAATATCACCTGGTAACATAACTAGCAACACCACTGCATCACTACTTAGGGCTATTGTCCTTTTCAACCATTAAAATTTGGGCATCAGGCATAAATCAATCACATCAGAAAAATCATGATCTGTGATTTTGTTTTTAATTATCCTAAGCCTTATAAGCACATAAAGTACAATTCTGTGTTGATCTATTTATTCTCCTGTACTTTAACCCTTCCAGTGAGCTGGCAAAAGCACCATCATCAATCACACATACGTAGTAACTCAACGGTCATTTCTGAATGGCTGTTCAAGACAATCCTGAATTATAACTTAGCCTGACTTAAAGAATTCAAAGTGTGCTACTTTATCTTGTCAAAGCATCTGACCTTACAGATCATCTATAAAATGTGAGAAGTGTTATATATTCTTTATTTGATATTATACACAAACCACACTAAAATGCCTTTCAGTAAGTGAAAGGCAACAGTTTAGATGTTTTTTTAAAATCGGCATAGTTAGGACAAAAAGATAAAATGGACTCTGCCAGCTTTTCTTCAGCCCTTGCCTTTTAACAGGCTAATGAACACAATCTGAAACACAAGCAAGTCTTGCTTTTCTAATAAACAGTGAAGGGATTTTCTCAGTATTTAAAATGTTTGTATCAGCAGTGACATAAATCTAAATAAAAACCAATCTCCTAGAGGTTTTGAAACAGCATTCACCATCTCTGTGGTAAGGTGAATATTACCAGCCAAGTCCAATCATATTTTTAGAAGGGGGAAATAGTGATAGCAGTTGTTGAACCGAAATTACCATCAAAGTTCACAAAGCTGATCGTATTCATTTAACCACAAGCCAATGTTTTATAAATCAGAACTGCCCCAAAGAAATGCTCTATCTGCCATTCATGATCTGAATTCTGGTACATGAGATCAATTTAAATATGGTAGACATAAAAAAGTCACGAGACATTTGTAATAAATAAGACAGTGGCCAACTATTACTCATTAGTAGCTTTTTTCAGATAAGCTATCAAATCTGCCCTTTCTGAACTCTTCTTAATGCCAGCGAAGATCATTTTTGTTCCAGGGATGTACTTCTTGGGATTCTCCAAATACTCCATCAGCGTAGCCTCTCCCCAGGTGATCCCTAAACGAGAAGAGGTGTACCGTTAAATATGACACACTCTGGCTAAAGGGTTTACCATAGGTTGTAACCGAGCAATTGGTGCTTCTGTTATTTAATGGCCTCCCTCTTACCTTTGTTCTTGTTGGCATCCGTGTAAGAAAATCCAGCGGCCTGACCTGTCTTTCGCCCAAACAGACCATGGAGATTTGGCCCAGTCTTGTGCTTGCCTCCCTTTTCCACAGTATGACACTGGGCACACTTCTGAACAAAAATCTTCTTGCCTTTCTCAACATCACCCATTTTAAAATCTAAAAACGAAAGACTCAGTTTATTAAATTAAGTCTTCCTCCAAGTAAAAACACGGTGGTAACCAATCAATGCCCACTTAACTACCGAGCCATTGTAAATCTGTGACAGTGAGTATTAGGCTCAATCTTGTTTTACTTAGTATACTTCCAACAGACAGTTTAATACCGCAAACACTATTTGGAAGAACTTCCTTAAAAACACATCCGTGTGTGCTCACATGAGGAACCGTTAAAGCCCAAGTAAGCAAACTGGGGACCTAGTTCGAAACTGTTTCAAAAGATGAGGTCAAGGTCACAGAAAGTCACGAAGTCCGATTACGTTTCAAGGTTAGTGCATTAAGCCAAAACCACTGAAATTTCGACTAAGATTCAGAATGCCTACTTATTCACACAGTAACTTAAGCCACCTCCCTCAGACAATGGGCAAAGCACATTAAGAGGTCATGGCTGAGTCAGCTTGCTAAGGTCACTCTAAACGGCCTTGCTGTGGGTGAGAGGTCAGCGGCGGGCTGCGAGGTCTCCCAAAGAACCGCGTTCTCCACCTCCGGGAGCCCTGGGGGCCGACCACGAGGTCGACCATGTGGGCCGGTCTCAAGGAGACTTCCTGAGATGCCCGAGCAGGTCAGGGGAGAAGCAACAAGTGATCGGAAAAAAAAAATTAGCCCCCATCGGAGGACCAGCAGGTTTCGCTCTCTTTGAAGAAGAACGCGAAGCGCAGCGCACCGTCCCCACGCTCTCCCTGACCCCGGGAAATCTTGTCTACCACTTCCACCGCTACTCAGCCCCGACAACTGAAGTCCGTCTTCAGTCCCATCTACTTCCAACCTGCCTCCGGGATTTTAGGGCCCTGACCTAGTTTCGGGGGGAGGGCGGGTTCCACCCCACCTCAAGTCGGGTTCCGTCTGGCCAAAGTCCGGGATCCTAACTCCCCGCCCGGCCGGCCCGCGTGGGCTCCGCTCGGAGATCCCAGGCGCAGGCCTCCAACAGTCCGCGCGTCCCCCAGGCCGGTGCGCGCCCCCATGGCAAAGCCTCTGCCTCTTGTGTACCCGTGCCCTGTGCTCACCGCTCTTTTGTCGCGCGAAACGCAGAAGCTCCGACTCGCAAGCCGGACGGCCCGCTCTCTAATTCCAAGGACACGCCGGTCCGCCCCTAAGTACCGGTGTTGGTGCAACCGAACTCGCTCCACCTTTTTGCGGCTCGCTGTGCGGCGGGGTCGACTCGTGCGCGGTGACGTTGCCACATCTTACTGGCTTTAATCGCCAGAGCCTACGTCAGCGACCTGAGCGCGCATGCCGGCTAGCAGGGTAGAGTGTATCGCGAGGTGCCCTTCCTCTTGAAGCCTCGCTTGCCCGGCAGTTGCGACAGTCCGCCGGTCCTACAGTACCGAGGTTACGTCACCCTCTGGCCTCTGTGCGCGTGCGTGTGCCGACGGGGAGGCGGGAGTGGAGTGCCCTAGTGAATAGAGGGCGTTATCCGGAGGAGGTAGCTCTTCACGTGCTTGGTGACGTAAAGCGTTTCCCGACGGCGTTTTGCCAGCCCGGGAGAGAGTCGTCTGCTGGCTACCTTTCCATCAGCTGGTGACCTTTGCCCATACTTGGTCATACTTTCTCGGCTGGCGCCAGCTGCACCGAAACTGATGACTCGAATCGGGAGTTCTAGGAGTTGGACACGTGCACCTGACCTTGTTCTTCCTCCACCCTGTTCCTTTAAATCATCTTCCAAAGCTCCCCTCGATGGCCGCCCCAGGACTTGGGGGTGGTGCTGCAGACCAGATTACAGTTCTGGCCCCTATCTGCTGGCTTTTCTGCCAACACCAGTTTCTCCCTCGCGTTGGTGTGCAGAAAGAACCAGGAGGGAGTGTAGGCAGCATCTAGAAAGCAACATTGTTACGTTAGAAAATTCTTGGAAATCTAGACTGGATTTGCATCCCATCTAATTTAGGTGAAGGTCATGTTCAAGTAAGCTAATGTGGTTGGGGTCATATTAAAATACAGGTTTGATTACCACAGCTTCCAGCTGTATATTTTTTCTCCTGAATTACCTGCCTTTTCCTGCTCAATTAGGTTACTGAAAAGTTTCTTCTTGACTGCCTTGTCCCTCAAATTCAGCTCCCGAGTTGTATTGAATTTTTCCTCATATTCTATCCAGCACTGCCATATTCATTCAGTTAAGTGTTTATCGAATACATATTATGTACAATTCCTAGAGTTGAGGAATTGGCTTTTTCGTCGAGGGCTTTTTCTCGTCAAGCTTCCATTCTAGTAACCTTCCTCCTGCCCTAAAGTTCATTAACAGATACTAGGAGGTTGAACTAGATTACTTTAGATCCTTTCAAACCGCTGGGCCTATGATTTCTGCTCCAGACCACCCGATTCCCTATGTGACTGTGTCCTGACTTCCAGTTCTCTCTCTAAGTTCACACTATTGCCATAGAAGTGTGCTATAAAACAGCGGAAATCACACTATTCAAGACCTCTTGTGGCTTTGGAAGGGACCAAAATAACGAGCATTTAAGGGTACTACTGAAGTAGGTTCATTGGCTAACAATCCGAGTTAGTAAAAGAGCAAGCTTAGCAACACCTTGCACATTCGGCCTGTACTTTTGAAGTCCTGATATTGTTTACCAGGCAGATTTTCAAAAGGGCTAAAGGTAACTTCTAGAAATGAAAATTATAACCATTGAAATAAACTGCATTTAGTATAAGGTTTTTACAAAGTTTGAAGACAAGCAAAACTAAGCCGTGCGTGTGTGTACATTTGTGTATATATATATGCACAGCCATATGTGTATGGTATATGTCATACTAAATATATAATGAAAGGAATAACAATGGCATATAAGCCAGTAGAAAAGTAGTGTTAAAATATTCTAAGGTCCTTTCATTTTCCAGGAAGAGAGTATATTTTAGATTCTAGAGAAACTAATAAAATAATAGAAAAGTTGTGTATATTTTCCAAAGTAAGAGAAAAAATTGAATGGCGATACATATTTTTTAAAAGGCAAGAGAAAAGAGGGAAAAATAAGCAGGCAGTAAAAATACAAAGCCCCTCACACACATTGTAAGGTGGTAGTTTAAAACCCAAGTAGATCAGTTATTACAGTAAATGAACTAAATTCCGTAGTTATCAAATATTTTTAAATTAAGGTATTTCAAAAACTGGAATATTTGCTCTTTACAAAAAATGCATTTAAAACATAAGATTACAAAAGGGTTGAAAGTTAAAGAATGCACTAATACAACAGAAAAACACCTGGTAAGAAAAATCAAAGAAAAAGGCATGAAAAACCCATATGAAAAATGACAAATCTTATAGACATTGAAATGATAATTATTATTTTATTGAAAAATTAAGATTAGATGAAAAAATCCTTAAAAAATACAATTTATCAAAACATAGGAATAAAGAGCTAACTTGAGTAATACTATAACTGGTTAAAGACATTAGTCCATAATTTACAGCTTTCCCACACAGAAAACGAGGCTCAGAAGGCTCCAATGATAAATTACACCAAGTATTTAAGGAATAAATAATCTCAGTAACTTCAATAGATTTTCCAGAGGACAGAGAGTATATACTCTTACTACATGTGGAATAGCAGCTTCAATGAACATCATCATTGTGTTAAATTTAATATATTCTCATTCTCTCAAATCCATATATCTTGTGAGTAGATAGAATAGGTGATTTAAATAAGATGTGACAAGAATAATCACCCCTGCATTTTTCAAGTCTTTGATGGTGGTCTAATTAATAACCTGTGCATTCTCTTCACCCCCTTTGTCAAGATGTGGTATTGAGTATTTTTGCGGGGGGCGGGGAGGAGAGGTGCTCGGAGACTTCCACTGGGCCTTTTCTTGCTTTAATGGGTTAGGGAGCTAATGCAGGAGTCTGCCAATGGGCAAGTATATCTATTCCAGTGACATAGTCAAGAACTGCGGGAGTAAGCACAGCATGTCTGTGTGCCTATTGGCTTCACCCTGGGGCAAATTGGGGTAAGACCTGTCAGGCCTCTCTCATAGTGGTCTTCTGGTTTCCAAGAGATTAGTGCTAGCTAAGAACCAGTGCTTAATCATCTTGAAATAAATAGGTATTCCCCTTTCTGCCATGTATAGTTACCACTTGGATCCCTTTGTGAAAGGCTAGGTGGAAGATTTAGAATAGATACTCATAGTGGCTGTAATTTGCATTTCCCTAATGGCTAATGATGTTGCAGATCTTCCATTGTGCTTATGGGCCATCTATGTGTCTTTGGTAAAATGTTTTTTTTAATGTCTTTTTCCCATTTTCAAATTGAAGTGTTTGTTATTCTACTACTGGATTTTCAGAGTTGTTCATGTGTTCTGGAGATTATTCCTGTTAGATATGTGCTTTGCAAGATATTTTCTCCCAGGGTGTAGTGTAGCTTTTCATCGCCTAACAAGGATCTTTCTTTTCGCACAGCAGGAGTTTTAAATCATGATGAAGGCAAATTTATCCTTTTTTTTAAATGGATCACATTTAGTGTCAAGTCTAAGAACTTATGTCTGAATGAAGCAAATCTAACAAACATTTTCTGTGTAACGCACAGCACGCACTTCTTGCATGTGGGAACACTAGATAGCACTTTAGCCTATACTGGGGGCCATTTGAAACAGCAAAATCCCCAAGGTAAGTCATAAAAAATTTGAAAGAGGCTGCATGAAGTAGACCGCAACAAGGACACTTTGTTTACAGTGTGAGAACTGAAAAAAAAAAAAAAGGCAGAATGTGGCGATGTTCGGCTTCAGCTGGGAACTCACTCTCTCTTGGAAAGTTGTGTCTGTCAGTTTTCTGGTAGCCAGGTGGGGAAGGGGGGGCTGCACCTCTCAGACTGAGTCAGTCTTTTATAACATCACTGTGCTGGTTATTCTCTTCTTGCCTCTCTAGATCCATTTCCCACCCTTTGTTTGCCTTGGGGCAAGGGTGTGTAAGAACAGTCTATCCTGAATCCCTTTGCTCTTGACTGCTGGTTGGGTTCGCCAGTGGGAGGCGCTGTAATGCTAGGCCCTTCTCTTTCCTGGAGGGTTGGGAGTGGTGAGGCTTCTCGCTATTGGCAGTTCCTAGGTGCCCTACTATTGAAGTTCCCATAGCCCTACTCACATCTTTGTAAATAGTCCCTGCACTAAACGGCCCTCAGTGGAAGTCTTTGGGGGTCTGTTTCCCACTAAGGCCCTTATTGGTAAAAGTACTCATTTCCCGTTTTCAGAATAGTACCCAGTCCTCAGCTATGGTTGGTGTTCTCTATGCCAGAAATCCTGCTGTACCCTTCTTCAGAAAATAATGCTTGGAACTCTGTCAAGATGTGGAGTCGAGTAGGAAGAGGATCTAGGTAGCCAACTATGTCTTCGTTTTCACTCAGTCTTCCTTGAGTTAGCAACCCCCCACCCTCACTTCACCCCTGCCGCCCACAGTCCTGGGACTGAGTTTCTGAGCCTTTGGAGGACTGCGATGTGCAGACTGGGCTGTTCTCCCCACTGTCAGTGGGTTCTAGTGTCTTCAGTTAGGAGCCACTTTTTTTATCCATCTCCTTTCCAAAAGGTTTCTAATATCTCAGCTCCTATTTCCCCTATTGACCTACCTGGTTTATGCTTTTGTATTTGGATAAAACAAAAGTAAAATTCAATAAAAAAAAAACAAAACAAAAAAACTTTACTTAAGTATTCATGGACTTTTACTTTTTAAAAGATTTTATTTATTTATTTTTAGAGAGAGGAAGGGAGGGAGGAAGAGAGGAAAGAAACATCAAAGTATGAGAGAAACATCAATCACATGCCTCTTGCACGCCCCCATCTGGGGACCTGGCCCACAACCCAGGCATGTGCCCTGACTGGGAATCAAACTGGCAACCTTTTGGTTCGCAGCCCAGTATTCAATTCACTGAGCCACACCAGCCAGGACTCGTGGACTTCTTAGAGTAAGTGAAATTAGATGCATGGATTGAATCTTAATCTGGGTACGTCCATAAATTTGTTTCAAAATTGATGAGCATAACTGGAGTGTAGGTATTCTCTGTCACCTAATAAGGCCAGATCCATTAGCCTTAACAACCAATGGAGTTAGAAGAACTTGACATCTTACCAGCATTGAGGATGGCTAGGCAAGTCCTCTGAAGAGAAGGCTGCGCCACTGCTGCACAAAGGTGAGTGGAGTGAATACCCACAGCCAGAATGCAATTCTCTGCCCCTGCAACCTAGGGGGAAATGTGCAACCCAAACCCCCAATTCCTGTTCTGCAGAGTTGCATCTCCCAAAGTTCATTCTTCGGAATTCTAATCCAATGATGTGCTTTATGATAAAAGGACCACATTAGTTTGAGAAATGTGTACACTCCATCCCCTTCACCTTGGAGATTCCCAAGTATGTATTAAAGGCTATAGAGAATCCTGCGGTAAAGTCGTGACTGGCTTTGTTGCCCCCAGTTTCTCCAATATTATTTTACCATGTAATATTTTGCTTCCCATAATATCTAATATAACTAGTACTTTAGAAAAGAATTTGGACAAAAAATTCTATAATTTTTTGCCCAGAACAGTTAAGCGGGTGTTGTTGCGGAAAAACGAACTCTTACACCATCTGGGGTGACGGAGTAAGCCTTTAATACACACGTGGGCCCCGAGGAGACAGCTTCCAAATTCTGGGCGCTGAGGAGGGGTCAGGTGGGTGGTTAAATACATTGCAACCAAGTGGGGAGGGGAGAGATCTCATGATACAAGCAGGAGATACGTAATTGTGAAAGCCAAGGACACAGGAAAGGAAGGGAAGTGGTCCAGCGCCCAGGACAAAGGAACAGCAGGGGAGCATCCAGGGCCCCGGGCAGGGAATCAACTAACTAGTCAACAGGTGATAGTCTGAAGCCGGGAAGCCAGCAGGGAGCCATCAGGGGCTGATGTAGAGTGCCAGCTTCAACTTCTATCTATATTTTAAATTTCTACTACAGTGTAACCAAATGACATGTTGGTCGTGACACAAAAACAAAAACTAAAAGAAACTCAACGAAACCCTCCGAGAAATTCCTTATGAACTTTCCATGTTAAACTGTGTCTAAAATATATCGCTTGGTGTTACCCAACAGCAAGTGGGGTTCTACCGCCCGCTGCCCAATAGGCAAACTCCAAAGGCAGAGATTTGTTGAAAAAGGAAAGAGGTTGTTTATTCAAAAGTTACACGATTTTGGAAGAATGGCGGGCTTCTGCCTCAGAGCTCCTTCCCTCTAAAACACCCAAAGACAATCCTGCCACCCTTTGCCACAGTAGTTCAAGGCTGCACCTGGAATTCCTTTTCCTATTTAAAATCCCATCCTTTGGGAAACACGGGCGGCTGCAGCACGATCATCTAGGTGGCTTGGTTGGTTCCCGGTCACAGTCCGGGTTCAGGCATCTTTCTGGAGTCCGGCGCTCGCTGGAGTCCTACTTGTTGCGAGCTGCCCTTTTCTCCGCTCCTGCCCTCCAGCCCAACGCCGGGCCCCATCCCTTGGGCCATCAGCCGCCGTCCATGCACCAGGCAGAGCAGGGCTGCACAGCGCAGTGCCAGTTGTTTGTGCCGCAACTGCTTCTTTCACCAGGAGGGGCCTGGGAAACCCTCCCAGACCGGGGGCTTCCAGGGCCCAGTGGCCGGGAAGGCTTGGACTCCTGACAGCGCAAGCGAGGGGAACCAGAAGGGAGAAAAAGTAGAGTCACCACCTGCCCTCCTAAAAAATCTCGACCCCTAATCCTAGGCGCTCCAGAAGGAAGTGGGAGGGCCTTTTCCTCTGTCCAAACATTTCTCTACCCTGGCGCATGCTCAGTGACGATGCCTTCCGCTGCCATCTCGTTCCCTTCCACAGTATAGGTGTGCTGCAAACTTTTTCGCCCGTGTACACTCCTGCTGTTACAAGCCACGTTAGTTCGTTTATCCTTACGGGCCGGGGGCGGAGCGGGGCAGAATGTATCGGTACTTCCCCACCCCTCCCTTCACGAGAGAAGGCAGACTCCCACACCGCTGTTTTCCCTCCCCGCTCCCCAACCATCTGGCCAGATCTCCCCTGTATCATTGGCACATTAAATGAATTGACCTGTCTCTGGGGTTAGTCGAACTCTTGTGGACACCTTCCAAAAATGACATTTGGCTTTAGGCCATTAATATTAAGCCATTTGTTTGGTCTAAATGTTTGTGTACTTAAAATGAATATTTTGAAATCCTAACCCCCAACGTTATTTATGAGGATGGGGCCTTGGGAGCTGACTCGTCCTGAAGGCAGAACTCTCCGGAATGGCATTGGTGCCCTTATAAAAGGGTCCCCAGAGGTCCTTCACCCCTTCCACCATGTGAGGTGACAGAACCTCACCAGACACCAAAAGTGCTAGGGCCATGACCTTGAACCTTTCTAGCCTCCAGAATTGCGAGAAATAAAAATTTGTTTATAAACCACCTGGTATATGGTATTTTGTTATATAATGGACCAAGACACCATTCTTTCTTGCAACAATGAGAACTCACCAGTTACTAGTTAAAGCCATTGCCAGCTCTTCACACTGCAATCACTTTTTTCCTGCATTAAAGAAATGGTTGTTTCTCTAACACAAGGTTAAAGGAAACATCCAGCTTAGAATGCATGCATGTGGAGCATTTTGGGTTTCATCTTTTTCTACTGACTTATTTTGTCCACATTTACATAGAAAAAAAGGACTCACACACTTTATTAAGGTAATAGTTTGTAGGCTTGTTCATCCCTCAGTTAACTGGGCATTTGACTTTGGCCTTTCGTACCTTGTTATTTTGTACAAACATTTACAGAGGGACAGTGTATGCATATTTATTTTATTAAGCTAATATATATTGTATAGACATCTGCCAGTTATTGGGCATTTGAGTTTTTTCAAGTATTCATTAAAAAAATAATATAAGCTTTGTCATACATGTTTTTTGTGGTTTTAGAAAAATTCCTTGGAGTATAATTTGAAAATGAGATTAAAGACTTACGTTTTTCTGGTACTAATATTTTATTGTCAAATTGTTAAACTTTTCAAGAAGTCAAAACATCACCTTCTCTGGGTTCCTCTGACCAGATCCTAACTTAAATTCCTGAAAACATAAACCTCATTAACAAGGTCATTATGGCTCCTCTATAAAACAGAATCCAATAACAGGGAAGAAATTCTGTTGTATTTTCTTTTCTTGCAAGAGGCTGGGTTTCGAAGGGAAGGATGACTATGTCAATTATAGAAATAATACGAATTATGGCCATAGAACTGGTGCCTCATCCCAGAATGCACCTTGTCCCTTAGGTCTTTATGGTCTTCCAGAATCGACTGATGGAGACGTTTTTGTGCGCCGCTTTTTGAAAAGGAGTTCTTAAGCTCCAGCAGGTCGGTTTGAGTCTTGGCCTCTCCAACTTTAGGAATCCAACCCAGCAGTGATCTTGTTTCTTCATCGTTTTCTGTGCTAAAGGTCAACTGTTCTTTGGGCTTACCTAAAAAGCGTTCTAGATCCAAAGCTGCCGAGTCCAGTTTATTTTGTAAAATACTAGGCTTACCAAGGCTAACAGGATTTTGACACATAGCATGTGGGTCATGGAAGGCAGATTTAAAATGTTCGTATGGAATGTAATGGTCTGGGCTGCTGTAAGGTGTAGGCTGGGGTTTCGAAGACAGCTGTCTCCAGTACAAATCCTCTGTCTTCTGAGTGTCCGTGATTTTTGGAAATGGTTGTATGCCATAAATGTCAGTCAGATCTTTCGTTGGGTAGCAAGGTTGGTATGCATAGGGAGACAAGAACCTTTGTTCTTCCTTAATCTTCTCTTCAATTTCCTGGTATTTATTGGTCATACCTGCTGGTGTGTTATCACTTAGTGCCATCATTTCTGTAGAACTGGGTACAAAGGTATGAAAATTACACAACACTCGAGGGGTGCAATCAGGACAGGAAGGTGGCTTTTGCTGGACAATAGCCTCCAGGGGACGCCGGTTCTGAAGCAATCGAGCAAGCCGTCCTTCCAAGGGTCTGGCCGCTTTTAAGACAGGGTGGGATTTTTCTGGCTGCAGTGGTGGGATAAAAAGGCGGAAAGTGATGCATTAATAAACACGGCAGGGTAAGGGTGTTGCCACCGTGGCAAGTCAAGAGTCCAGCCTGTTCTCTCGGTCAGGGAACCACAGGGCGGGTGTGGCAGTGCGCATTCCACTGTCCTTTGATATTTAAAGATAGTGAGATTTGGGTCCTAATGAGCACATTTTTCTCCTCTACCCATTTTTGCTGATACAGAAAGGGTGTGTGTTTACTTGGCGATATAGAAATTCCACTATGTAGGAACCCTTTGCTTTCAAACTTTCAAAGACATAAAAGAATCCCTGGAACAAAACTTCTGCCCATCAGCAACAGGTGATGTTAGCAGTTTTGGGCAGTTATTTAAGTCTCTGCCTAAGTCTTCTTTACGAGGCCAAGGCAAGAGTCCTTAAACCTTGGTGGAATCAGAATCAGCTTTGGAGCAGGCGGAAAACGAGACCCTAAACTTGATTCTCCGACACTGTGGGTCAGAATGTCAGCCGCAGCGGGGCTCGGGAACCTGCTTTTTTAAGAAGCCCCTCCATGATGCTGCGGCTAAGGATGCTTGAGAAACACTGGTCTGAGAGGAATCAGTCGTATCTGTTCTTGTTTTTGAGATGTTTTATAAAAATTGTGAACTCAGTCACACCCATAACTGCGCTAGTTGGGAGTGTATGACGGGGCTGGGGATAGATACAGGCCTGCAGGGCAGGAGGACGAGGGGAGGAGCTGGCTTGGAAGGGGCACCAGGGAACTTTGTGGGGTGATGGTCATTTTCAATATATTGGTAGAGGTTTGGGTTATGAAGGAGGTGTGTGCATTTGCAACACTCATTGAGTGTACACTTAAGATTTGTGTAAATCATCGAATGTTTGTTTTACCTTAAAAGAAGAAACTTCAAACAAATTGAACTCTGGTTAATGATATGCATACCGAATGTATAGGGGTGAGGTATACTAATGTCTTCAGTTTACTCTGAAATGTATAAAAATAAGTACATTGCTCTGGCTAGTGTGGCGCAGTGGACTGAGCGCTGGCCTGAAAACTAAAAGGTTGCCAGTTTGATTCCCGGTCAGGGCACAGCCTGGGGTTGTGGGCCAGGTCCCCAGTTGGAAGCATTCAAGAGGCAACCACACATTGATGTTTCTCTCCCTTTCTTTCTCCCTCCCTTCCCCTCGCTATAAAAATACATAAATAAAATCTTAAAAAAATAAAAATAATAAGTGTATTGATGGAGTGGTTGGAGGGATAGAAAGATGAATTATGTGCTAAGTATAGTAAAATGCCAATCATAGAGTCTAGCTGATGGGCACATGCATGTTAACTGTAAAATTATTTAAACTTTTCTGTTTGAAAATTTTTATATGTTGAAGAAAAAAGGGAAAAACAATGGATATATGACGATGATGGAATAGATAGCAGAGATAAAAATGAGAATGTTGAGAAAGTAACAGTAGTTTGGACTCAGGAAAAAATGGACTTGGGAAGATCCTTTTGGAACCTACTTTGTTCATAGTCGGAGAAATTTCCATACTGTCATTAACAAATCTGTTATAAGCTTTAACTAGTCAGGTTCGAGTAGACACTATCAAAAAAAGGAACCCCCCTCCCCCCAAATCCCAGCTCTTTGAAATGCTTTGTTTAGTTTTCCATAAACGAAAAGTATACGGTGTATCATATCCTACTTTGACAGTATCCCTCAATGCAACAAGCAGTTTTTAATACCATTATTTTATTCTACGACAGCAAAATGTTTCATACACATATTTATTACCACTAAAACATGCCTTCCTAGATCTGTTATTTATGCATTAGTCAGAAACTAGCAGGAGTCACTGAAAATTCCAACTACTTTGGACATATTTTATCATGTTATTAATAAAAACTTAGCTGTTGATTTACTTGCAAAGTAATTTTGCAGATAATGTACTTGACAAACATCCTTTGTATAACTGTACGTGTATTTCATAAAAATCATAAAGCTGCTCCCTGAGGGGCTAGACCCCACAGGGTTGAATCTGGAAGTCTGGACAGTCGCTGAACACACCTGCCAATGTCAGAGTATGTGTCTCATCTCTCCTAGCCTCAGAGAATGCGTGTTGCAAGTGAGAAATAAAGAAAATGAAAAACCCTTTAGCGAATGATACAGCACAGTCTATGGTACTACTTCTGGTGTTAATGATTCTCTATCGCTTTGGGAAATACTGAAGCTAATGTAAAAAAAATGTATACAGTTCAATAAAAGAGTTCATATTGAAATAGTTTATAGTTGTTTTTTAATGTTTTTCCATAATTTCTATCTTTGAAACTATTAATTTTGTTTTCAAAATTTTATAGTTTTAGAGGATAAAATTTAAACCCAAATAAAATAATAAATGAGTACTATTAGGTCATTTTATTTCATTTACATAATTAAGCCGATAGTTTGCAGCTTCTGCCACTAAAGGGCATGATCATTACTTTAAGGCCATTTCACACAATCAATTAAGAAACCTGATATTTACAGCGAATTGGCTTTTGACTGTAATCCAGCCAATTCTCAATTACTGTAGATTTCGGGAAGAAGGCTTCATCTTTTCAAGAGCAGTGATAATGTACAAGATACACTAACATGCAAAGACTCACAGAGTTTAAGTCTCATTAAATTAGTAGGTAAGCTTTTTAAATCAATTCCTTTGTCAATTTCAGCAACAGTAACACAGTGTAAAATCTGCTAAAATAACAACAACACACCACCCATATCATGAAGAAAAAAAGGAACCCTTGCTTATCCTTCAAAATAGTGGAGACAGGTATTCAAACCAGTTCAGATCAATTCAGAATTAACTTCTAAAATGAGTTAAATTTTCCTCTTTCGAGTTGAGTCACCAATACTCAAAAAGAAGTGGGCAAAGCAAGAAAGGGACCAACACATGGATACTCTCCCCCCCAACTGAGAGCTGACTGCAACTACTCACAGGCTTTGGGTCGAATCCCGTATGTCCAGTTAACTCTGCCACCTCCTTTTCATGGTAATCATCCAGTTCAAGGGGGTTCATGGGCCCCAGACCTTCACAGAGACATCACATCTTATCATTTGGTTAAATGAAAAATGGCACGTAAATGACCTCTTGGAGAAAAACGTACCCATTCCCCTTTGGAATATAATTAGGACCAATAAAATGAAAACCAATTGAACCTCCAAGTTACCTGCTAAGAGAAACTTACCACCCACCTTAATTAATTTCTATTAGTATTTAGATTAAGAAACAAGGAGAAATATTAGAAGATGAAAGCTTGTAACAGCATTTGCCAACTCTCTAATTTTGTTCTGTTTATCTGTATGAAAGGGAACTCGTACCTGTAAAGTCATGGGTGTATGAAGTGATCCAGTGGGACTTCTCAAGATTCCTTTGTATGTTGGCTTCTTTTAGAGCGTCAACATGATCCCAGGAATTTAAACAAGTGTTAGGAGCGAAGGTTTTAGGAGGCTTGGGGTAGAATACTTGCTTGTTTTTCTCAACACATTTAGGAAACTAGAATATGAACATACAAGATTAGTGCTATTGATGTCATCTAGTAGAACAAGAGCTGACCCACTGTCTCACCAGGGGTGGGCGCAAAGGAGTTCCAGGCAACGCACACAAGGAGAGCTGAGCTGAGCTTTGAAGAGTGAGCAAGTTTTAGGTGGGCGAGAGGAAGGTATTCGGAAATAGGAAACGGCCATGAACCTGTTGGAGGACTAGCAAGTGGAGCCAGGTGTGGGAAGGGAGAAAGATCCTGAAGTGTCTCTGCAGCTCAGCGAAAGCTCTGGCATTCACGCTTAGGTGAAGGGGAGCCAACCAAAGCTGCTGCACAGGGTGGGACAGGAGGAAAGATCACCTTACAGAGCAGGTGGCGATGAGGGAAACTGGAAGAAACTAAACTCCAGAGATGGAAGCTTTGGCCCTAAGAACAGGTAATGACTGGGTAATCTCTAGAATAACTTCTCATCTTTCTGGGTTGCTTAATTTTACTTGAAGGAATGAAAGAGATCCAGTGAAACAGATGGTTCTTTAAGGACTTTTCTTGATGTACACCTTCAGAAAACACAAACAGGAGATTGCTCACTTTGTGACGACCACGTGACATTGCAGTGACCGCACTGTGGCCTGCTGCAAGTCTTTCCAAATGGAGATCAAAGGTTCCCAGTCTTCCAGTTGTTTCCTACTTATCTCATGCGAGGTACCGGGAGATGCCATATGGAAAACACTGGGCACTGCACCTCGCAAACTCACTGGCCAATGAATGGTGACCGGTGTTATTTTCAAATTTCTAGACATTTTCCTTTATGACTTAAAATGTTCTCTTTGGGGGCACTCCTTCCCAGGAGCACGCCCGTCTTTCTTTCCCCTTTCTTTCACAGGTGTGCTCCTTCTCCCTACGTTCTCAGGGTCCTGACGAGACGTGTCACCACGGGGGCCACGGGCAGCAGCAGCTCTCCAGGGCTCACCCCCTGAACCTGTCTCCAGGGCCCCCTTTTCTCTGACTCTCCAGTGAGCCGACAGCAGCCCTACTCAGCTCACTTCTTTCCCAAAACTTTTCTAGGGAACAAAGCAGCCCCGCCTCGGCTCACTCCTGTCCATTCCTCTGCCTCTTCTATCTTCTAGTCCTTCCTTGTTCCACTGTCCCCAGCTACAAAAAAACTCTCAAACATTTTTTTCTTTTTTTATCCATGTGGAGTCATGGTATGGAGGTTAATAGCCAAGACTGAAGCCTCACAAGCCTGACTGCTGTGATAATAGCACAGTCACAAAGTCTCTGAGCCTTGGTTTCCTCATCCATGAAATGGGGATGCTGACCCTGACCTTCGGAGCTTTATTGTAATTACTATATATAAAGTGGTCTCAAGTGGTTAGTGTGGGTAGCAACTTCTTAATAAACAGTGGCTACTGTTTTATTTTTGATTCTACACAAATACAATGGCTAGCACAATAAATTATGAATCTTTCGGAAAAATTCTCCCATTTCCTCTATGCGCATGTGGAGTTACTTGCTGTATTATGAGCCATAAGGATAGAGTTGGGGGGCACCCAGTCAGTGAAATACAGCCCTTTTCCTCCTTCTCTCTGGAGGAACCTTTTTTTTTGGTAACTGGAAATGTTACATAACTTCCCAACGTATCAGAAATCAGCTACGAAAACAAAACAAGACCAAAAAAGTGAATCCTGGTCAAAATCTCAAAATTTTCACCCAGAGAGAATATAAAAACAATCTGTCTTCTGGATTTTTATAAACATGTAAACACATTTTTTTTACTTTGTTTTAAACACAGTTAAAAAGATACTTACATCATAATATACCCCCTGGCCGGGCCAAGTCAAGCCTTTCTTCTTTGAGTCCATGGGAAAGTCGAGCAGTTCGTATCTGTAAGGATTACCTGCAATTTCCAGGGAAAGCACCGTTACCCTGAGCGTACCGGAACAGTCTTCTCATCAGTGGAGTTACGGGTGCAGCACACGGAAACAAGAGAGCACGAGGCACAGAGGACTGCAGGCACCCTGGTAGCTTTACAGTTATAACTGCTGACTTCTTGTTGTCGCTCCCTAAGGCACAGCATGAGGGCTCCCTAAGCCGAGTCTGACTCGCTAGCCCTGGTGCTCCAGTGGAGGGAGGACTGGTCCTCCACCTTTCTTGTTAATGAACGGGATTTTTAGGTAAATTGTAAGTCTTCCTGGATCCCCTTTCTCATTTAAGTGAATATAATTCTAAACTTCCTGTTCTGACTTTTCCCTGCCTATATATCAAGAAATGGAGTTAGTACTTGCTCACTAAAAAGGCATTGAAAGAGAACACCTTAATGAGCAGTTCCCTAGGCATTGGTGGTACAGTGTTCTTCCCTTATGTGCAGGGGATACGTGGAACCAAGGACAGGACTGAACCCTATACACACTCGGCTTTTTCAGTCCGATGACCCAGATGCCTCCTCGGTGACTCAGGTGGGCAGTGCACACAGCGTGGACATGCAGGACAGAGGGATGACGTACGTCAGGGTGGGACAGAGCGGGGTGCGGTTTAAAGCTTATGAATTGTTTAGTTTTGGAATTTTCCATTCAATATTTTCAGACCATGGTTGCCTGTGGGTAACTGAGTAATAAAAACAGTAACTGCTAACGCTTATCTCTATTTTCCATGAGGTAGTGCTACTATTTCCATTTTACAGATTGGGAAGTGGAGGCACAGAAGTGAAGAAACTTGCCCATGGTCCGCGGTGAGTAAGTGGCAGAGCCAGAGTTCTACCCCTGCACCTGACTCTGCAGTCCGTGCGCTTAAACACTCCACCGTGACGTCTCTCAAAACCTTCCTGTCTCCTAATGCGGTTCTGAGGTCGACAGTGAGGATGGCAGTCTGTTCTTACAGCTGGGTTCAACTGTTCATGTACAGGGGACCTGCATTAACAGACAGTTCTTGGGTCTCACCTTCTCCACAGACCACATATGTCCAACAAATATTTATCTCTGCCCACCATGCACCTTTTCTGCCTCTGCAGCTGCCTGCTCTCCTCTGCCACAGGTTCTTTCTCTGTCGTGAGGCGTGTAGTGTGGGAGAGACTTGGCGATCAGTGCAAGGGTGTACTGTCCTTTGTAATAGAACCTATCTGGGACGACCCCTGTGTTCGCCTCTGTGATAAAATGCTCCCAGGTGTTAAGAGGAACTGAACAAACTGCTCCCGTCACTTTCTGAGTCTCATTTCAATGAAGATCTTTTCTTTTCATCGTGGCTGCTTCATGACATCCAGACTCTGATGCTCTGAACCCACCATTGCCCCTTGGGCTGATCACCTGAGCTAGGACAGAATTTTTAAAAGCTAAACCAAAGGAACAAAGAGGAAATAAAAACAAAACGTAGGTAGAATAAAAACAACCCATACTACGATGTTTGTTTCTGATTCCACCATGGGAAGCGTGTATAAAGATGCAAGGTTAAGAGCATCTGCAAAGATTCGAATGAAATGGCTGGGTGGTGAGGTCTCAGCTGGCTCGAAAGCTTCTAACCTGACGGGTCACACTTCTGTGACTTGAGTCCTTTGCCCACTTTCTTTAACTTTATTATTGAATAAACTCCAAATAGAAGAAGAATTAATGCTGTTCTGATTTTAAGTCATATTTTACCTCTTGTCTTCAGAACCGTTGTGTCATACGCCTTCGTGGGCACGGTGGGTGGGAAGGGCCGGCGGCTCCGGGCTTTGAGGCCAGTGTAGAGGTCCTCAGGTGACGTAAAGGTCGGGAACATGGCGCCGCGACAGATGTGCGTGTGGTAGGGGTGTTCAATCGGATATGGGGAGCAGATTTTGCTGAGATTTAGTTGAGCAAAAAAAAAAAAAAAACCCCAGAAGTGCACTTTTAAAAAATTAATCAAGTATTCATTGGAACCCTTCTTTGTGGCAGGTACTGGTCTAATCCCTGGGGATATGACAGTGAGCCAAAGTCTCTATGCTCATGTAGTTAGCATTCTGGTGGAATATATACCATAAGAGATATGCAAATTTTAAAAAGGACTGTATTTATTTTTAGAGAGAGGGGAAGGGAAGGAGAAAAAGGGAGAGAAACATCAATGTGTGGCTGCCTCTTATGCTCCCTCTCCTGGGGACCTGGCTCCCAACCCAGGCATGTGCCCTGACTGGGAATCGAACTAGCAACCCTTTGGTTCGCAGGCCAGAGCTCAATCCACTGAGCCACACCAGCCAGGGCTGAAATTTTCTTAATTTTGCTAGACAAATAAAAAATAAGTTTACCATAATTTTTAAAGTAAATGATAATGAATTCTTTATCAGTGAGTAACTTTCACAGCTGACATAAAAATATGAAGCAGAAGATATATGAATTTTATAGTTTTTAGAATTTCTAGTTGCTTTTAATTCTTGCCTCTTGTTTTAAGAGGATTCTAGTACATTATTTTTATGGAATCATTTTGAGCATTTAGCTTTAGTACACAAAGTGATCTCTGACCATCTTGGATTGAACTTTCAACCCAGGCCATCTGTTTCTTTCTTTTTTTTCTTTTTTAAAGATTTTATTTATTTTTAGAGAGAGGAGGAGGCGGGGAGAAGGAGAGGGAAAGAAACATTGATGCGCGAGAGAAACACCAATCGGTTTCCACTTGCACACCCCCAAGCAGAGATCTGGCCTGCAACCTATGAATGTGCCCTGACTGGGAATCGAACCAGCAACCTTTGGTTTTGGGGATAATACTCAACTCCTTGAGCCATACTGCTTAGGGCAGGCCGTCTGTTTCTTTAAGCAATCAGTCAACAATATATACTGCCTGTATATGTACGCAGTGCCATTCAGAAATCAAAAAGCCAAAAGTAGCTAGTACACTGAAAGAAAACTCAACAAGTTAAAAAGATCATAAGGATATAATTTTCCTATCATTTCCTAGTTTGTCCTTTGACAAACTAGCAGAGGTTTAAGAAAACCTGGGAGAGCTATTTAAATTGGAAGAAAATGGAGATTAGGAAGTACGTGGAATAGAAAAATATTTATATATCATCAGAAAACAAAAGTAAAAGGTGAGATTAGTGCCCTGGCCAGGTGGCTCGGTTGGTTGGAGCATTGTCCCACACGACAAAAGGCTGTGGGTTCATCTGCGGTCAGGGCACACACCTAGGTTGCAGGTTTGGTCCCTGGTCAGGGCACGTATGGGAGGCAACCAATTAAAATTTATCACATCATTGTTTTTCTCCCCCCACCTCCTCTCTCTCTAAAATGAATACAAATAAACATATCCTCAATGAGGATTAAAAAAAAAAGAATAGCAAGGGATATAATTGGAGGAAAGATTAATACTGTTACTTTGGACTTCTGCCAACCTCTCCTGCCGCTTGTTAAAAAACCTTTCTTGAAAAGTCTCATTTGTCCTCACACTAAGACCTGCAGATTGCCAATACTGTTTTCTTGAATAGAACCGGGAAGGAAAATACACATTGCATACTTACCGTGCTATTGAATTAGGTGGTTTGGGCATCCTAGAACAAAAACAGGAAACAAATCCTAATTTTTATTAAGAACTTTTAAAGCTTACATTCCTATTAGAAACTTGCATAAGAATAAAAAAATACCCATTTGCCAACTACAGTGTCTCTAAGATAATACCAACTTTATAAAATCTTTTTTTGAAATCCTGGTATTACAGTTGTCCCAAATTTTCTCCCTTTGTCCCCCTCCACCCAGTACACCCCCACTCCCTCAGGCAATCCCCACACCATTGCTCACGTCCATGGGTCATGCATGTAAGTTCTTTGGCTGCCCCATTTCCTACACTGTACTTTACATCCCTGTGGCTGTTCAGTAACTACATGTTTGTGCTTCTTAATCCCCTCACCTCTTCACCCACTCTTCCCATCCCTCTCTAATCTGGCAACCATCAAAATGCTCTCCGTATCCATGATTTTGTCTCTGTTCTTCTTGTTTTCTTAGTTTGTTTCTTACATTCAATTGTTGATAGATGTGTATTTATTATCATTTTATTATTCATGGTTTTATTCTTCTTTTTCTTAAATAAGTCCTTTTACCACTTCATGTAATAATGGTTTGGTGATGGTGAACTCCTTTAGTTTTTTCTTGTCTGGGAAGCTCTTTATCTGCTCTTTGGTTCTAAATCCCAGCTTTGCTGGGCAGAGCAGTCGTGGCTGTAGGTCCCTACTTTTCATGACTTTGAATATTTCTTGCCAATCCCTTCTGGCCTGAAAAGTTTCTGTTGAGAAATTAGCTGACAGTTCTATGAGAGCTCCTTTATAGGTAGCCAACGTTTTTCTCTTGCTGCTTTTAAGATTCATTCTGTCTTTAACCTTTTTTGTTGTGTTGGCCAAAATGTCTGTTTAGTTTTTGTGAAAAAATGAAAGACATATTTTTCATTTTCACCAATAACTTTATTGATTTGTTATGTCTTGAGTATGTTGGCTATCTCTTGCATGGTATAAAGTTGATTGTCCTTAATTAATGTCTTGATTTGATTGCTAGCAACCTCTACTGAACTATAGAGCATTGGCCAGCAAAAAAGCCGCAGCATGAAACTTTGCAAACCGCTTCTGACATGTTTGATCAGTCACAGCACCTTCTCCATATGCCGCACAAGTCTTTTGTTGTGTTTCAGCTATGTTTTTACCTTTCTTGAAATAATAAAGCATAATATGCTGAAAATATTACATATTTTCTTCCATCTTCAATATTAAAATGGCTACACAAAAATTTATCAATTTTGATAAGTTTTTAAATGCATGCTGACATGACAGCTGTCACAATACAATCTGACAAAATTGTTTTGAATGAAGTTACAGACAACTAAACACAACTAGAGCCATCTTACAGGAAAACCGGATTAACTTTTTGGCCAGCCCAATATTTTATTTATGATGTGTATTGGTATGGGTCTTTTGGGGTTCATCTTGTTTGGGACTCTCTGTGCTGCCTGGACTTGTATGTCTATTTCCTTCACCAGGTTAGGGAAGTTTTCTGTTATTATTTTTTCAAATAAGTTTTCAATTTCTTGCTCTATCTCTTCTACTTCTGGCAACTCCATGATGTGACTGTTGGTAAGCTTGAAATTGTTCTAGATGGCTTCTTACACTATCCTCATATTTTTGGATTCTTTTTTGCTTTTGTTGTTGTGATTAGGTGTTTTTGCTTTCTTGTGTTCCAAATTGGTGATTTGATTTTCAGCTTCATCTACTCTACTGTTGATTCCCTGTAAATCATTCCTCATTTCAGTTAGTGTATCCTTTATTTCTGACTGGTCCTTTTTTATGCTGTTGAGGTCCTAACTAAGTTTCTTGAGTCTTATAACCAATGTTTTGAACTCTGTATCGAGTAGGTTACTTGTCTCCATTTTTTTCCTGGCTTTTTGTTCTGTTATTTCATTTGGGATGTTTCTTCTCTCCTCATTTTGGCCACCTTCCTGTGTGTTTCTACGTACTGGGTACAGCTGCTATGTTTCCCAGGTTTGGTGAGTGGCCTAACGTAGCAGGTGTTCTGTTCTGCATTTCTTATTTGCAGTGCAGTTAGAACGACCTACTTCTAATGATAAGAGAGCTCTGGTTTTTCTCACATTCACCCTCATAGTCAGGTGGTAGCAAAAGTTCTTTCAGGCAGCCTGCCACCATGCATGTGGTGCAATTACGTGACCTAAAGTCACCCGAGTGTGGCCTGGTTGGAGAAGACGTATCAGTACTGTATGTTCTTTGCCATTTTGCCTAGGATTGTTGATCTCTCCCAGTTGACAGAGAGGCCAGGACAAGACTGACAAGCCTCTGAAGGTATGCTTTTTCTGAATCAGTTCATTTGAAGGCTGTGTATTTACTAATTATGCTGCCCAGGAACAAAGTCCACACTATGGAAGGATGGCCATCCAAGTCCATCGGATTCTAATAATTAGTTTCAATCACTCAAATATTTCTGAAATACTTTAGGTATAAAAAAAGAACAGGCTACTAATCAGTTGACAGTAAAGATTAGTAAAATTGCATATACTCTTTAATTTTTTATATTTCTCTGTTTAGAAAATGGTATATTAACCATATAATTTTATTAGTTTATATTATTAACACATAAACCATAAAATGTTTATATCTCACTGTATTTGGATTCGAAGTTTATGGAATTTGAACTAAAAAAAAAAGTTTCATCTTCCAGTTATATTT
Organism: Carollia perspicillata; assembly: GCA_004027735.1. Taxonomy (NCBI): domain Eukaryota; kingdom Metazoa; phylum Chordata; class Mammalia; order Chiroptera; family Phyllostomidae; genus Carollia; species Carollia perspicillata. The sequence goes on along the minus strand of PVKM010006485.1, from coordinate 6,149 downwards.
CTGGTTGAGGAAAGCAGGACAAGGAATATAAAAATCTAAGGGATCTAGAGTTACTAAATTGGCTGTTATTTATGAAACATTAGGTCAGCATGTAAAAAATTTCTTGTGTAGCAAATTTAACTATGATATTGACAAGTCTATGCCTAAAATTGATTTGAGTCAAAATGGAATTTTTTTTTTAAGTAAAAGGAAAGCTTCTAAAAAAAAAGCCCCTCAAAGTTTGAAAATAAAATGAATGAAAAGAAAATAGGCTTAGAGACACCAATTCCTTGACCTGAATCATTCTAGTATTTTACTGCTACGCTCTGTATCTACTTTTCCAAGTTAACTAATCCCAAAGGGATAAACAAGTTTTAGTAACCACAAATATGTCTGTTTGGCTCCCTCTTGTGGCTAAAATCTATATTAACTTCCCACCTATAAAGAGATTCCTAGTAATTCTAATAGTCAAAGGCAAAGAAAGGATATTTTCATTGTTACTTCAATACTGTCAGTATTTTACTTTTATCTGAATATTAAAAAGCATAATTTTTATATTATATCTAACAAACTATTTCAATGAGTAAAAAATAATGACCAAGTATTCCTTATCTGAAAGAGACTTAGGGAGTAATCTTACTAAGTTATTTGTAGATTATCATAATGAAGATCTTATAAAATTCTAATTAAACATTTTTGTTGAGGGCACTGGGGCATTTGCTGTGAACATTTACAGAAAAGTAATATTCCCCTTAGATTGAGTAACTAAGTCAAAGGCAGGGAAATGACCAAGATGGCCTGTATGAATTACTTCAAACATGACTTTTCCATATATATCCAATTTCTTCTCTACTTGTTTAAATGCCACAAGCAATTAGTGCGTTTTAGGTTTATTTGTTTCATTTTTGTCATTTGTTTGGTCTTCATTTTTATTATTAATGCTATGTTTTAAAAAAGGAACACTTTTGTGTTTTCTAAAAGTTTCCATTTGGGGGATTTTTTATTTCTCATATAACTCATTTCACTTAAAAATGTTATTTGATCTTATATAAGGAAAATAAACCCCAAACTTACAACGAATCGTTTCCATAGATGTCACTTTTTTTGTTCTGCGTCAAATAATAGAATTGTTCAATAGGAAGCTTTCTGAAAAGAAAGAAAACATTAAGTTGAACATCTTTTCAAATTAATACAGTGTAATAGTGAGATAGGAAAAGACAAATAGACTAGCATAACTATATGCACATAGAAATTCAACTTAGGAAAAGGAGACACTTTAAATCAGCAGAGAAGGATTTCCTTTTCAATGCTCAGTGCGGGAGAGGGAAGGAGGGTCGAGGGGGGTAGAAGAGGGTTAAGGGGGCAACAGTGGTGACGGGAGACCTGCCTTGGGGGTGGGGACTGTAATACAACACACAGACCATGTACTGTTGAACTGTACACCTGAAACCTACATCATTTTATCAACTAATGTCACCCCAAGAAATTCAATAAAAAAGAAAAGAAAAAAAAAATAAACAATGCAGGAAAATTCACTAGCTCTTTGGAAAAAAAATAGATTTCTGCTTTGTACTACTCACAAAGATAATTTCAGATGGATTAAAATCTAAAGAATTGAGAAATGCAGACAAATTCTTTTTAAAAGAGAGGGGAAGGGAGGGAGAAAGAGAGGCAGAGAAACATCAATATGTGGTTGCCTCTCACATGGCCCCCACTGGGGACCTGGCCCACAACCCAGGCATGTGCCCTGACTGGGAATCGAACCGGTGACCCTTTGGTTCACAGCCCATGCTCAGTCCACTGAGCTACATCAGCCAGGGCCAGACAGATATTAAAAGAAAATATATAAGAGTATTTCTTTGTCTTGGTGGTAGGAAAAACATTTTAAATAAGATTTTTCTTTTAAAAGTCAAAAACCAAAAGGAAACTCAATAACATCGAATAAAAAATGTGAAGTTTCAGGAGCTTCTGGTCAAGATGGAGGCATAGGTAAATAAGCTTCACTTCTCTGCACAACTAAAATAAGGACAACAACCAATTTAAAAACAAAAAACAACCAGAGCTGCCAGAAGATCAAACGTATGGAAGGTTGACAACTAAGGCATTAACGGAACATTCATCCAGACCTGTAGGAGGGGTGGAGATGGGAAGCCTGTTGTGAGGACGCACTAAAGGTGGTGGCTGGTGGACTGAGTGGTCCCACATTTATGTGCAGATAAGCCGGGAGGAATAACTGGGGAGTGAGACAGTCCACGCAACCCAGGGTTCTAGTGCAGGGAAATAAAGCCTCAAAACCTCTGGCTGTAAAAATATCTGGGGGTTGAAGCGGCAGGAAAAACACCCAGCCTCACAGGAAAGTTCATTGGAGAGACCCATGGGGTCTTAGAACATATACAAACCACCCACCTGGGAGTCAGCACATGAAAGGGCACCATCTGCTTATGGGAAGCGAGGAAAGTGACTGAAACCAGGCGAGAGCCAAGCAAGTGGCATTGTTCCCTCTCTGATCCCTCTCCCCATCTACAGTGTGCCACAATGCAGCAATGTGGGCTGCCCCGTCCTGGTGAATACCTAAGGCTCTGCCCCTTATAATGTAACAGGTGCACTGAGACAAAGAAAAATGGCCAAATGAAAGAACAGATCAAAACTTCCGAAGAAGAACTAAGCAACAAGGAGGTAGCCAACCTACTGGATGCAGAGTTCAAAACACTGGTAATCAAGATGCTCACAGAAATGATTGAGTACAGATGCAAAATAAAGGAATAAGTGAAGTCTATGCAAAGTGAAATAAAGAAAAATATACAGGGAGCCAACAGTAAATGGAAGGAAATGGGGACTCAAAGATTTGGAGCAGAAGGAAGAAATAAACATTCAACTGGCACAGAATGAAGAAACAAGAATTCAAAAAATGAGGAGAGGCTTAGGAACCTCTGGGAAAACTTTAAAGGTTCCAACATCCAAATCATAGGGGTGCCAGAAGGAGAAGAGGAAGAGCAAGAAATTGAAAATTTACTTGAAAAAATAATGAAGGAAAACTTCCCCAATCTGGTAAAGGAAAGAGACATGCAAGTCCAGGAAGTTCAGAGAACTCCGAAGAAGTACTCACCAAGGCATATCATAATTACATTACCCAAGATGAAAGATAAGGAGAGAATCTTAAAAGCAGCAAGAGAAAAGGAGACAGTTATCTACAAAGGAGTGCCCATAAGACTGTCAGCTGATTTCTCAAAAGAAACCTTGAAGGCAAGAAAGGGCTGGAAAGAAGTATTCGGAGTCATAAACAGCAAGGACCTACAACCTAGATTACTCTACCCAGCAAAGCTATCATTTAGAATGAAAGGGTAGATAAAGCACTTCCCAGATAAGCTAAAGTTCAAGAGTTCATCATCACTAAGCCCTTATTATATGAAATGTTAAAAGGACTTATCTAAGAAAAAGATGATCAAAACTATCAACAGTAAAGTGACAACAAACTCAAAACTATCAACAACAGAACCTAAAAACCAAAAAACAAAGCAACCAACTAAACAGGAGGAACAGAATCACAGAGATGGAGATCACACAGAGGGTTATCAGTGTGGAGGGGGTGGGAAGAGAATGGAGAGATAAGATACAGGGAATAAGAAACATAATTGGTATGAACAAAATAGATGGGGAGGTTAAGAATAGTGTAAGAAGTGGAGAAGACAAAGAACTTGTATGTACAACCCATGCACATGAGCTAATGGGGGGGGGGAATGCTGGGGGAGGGGGTGCACAGGGCAGGGGGGATAAAGGGGAGAACAAAATGGGACAACTGTAATAGCATAATCAATAAAATGTACTTAAAAAAAGAAAAATCGAAAGATAGGACAGCATAAAAATCTCAATTAAAACACAGATTAGAATACTTGCAATAAAGATATGTAAGGGATTAGTATATACAACACAAAGAACAACTAAGAATCTACAGCTAAAAGACAAACAATAAAAATGGAGAAAGAAAAAGAACAGGGAAGAAAATGTAAATGGCATTACCTAGGAGAAAAGTATTCAACCTAAGCAGAGAACCACATTCTAATAAACAAGATACTCATTAGATAGGCAAAAATTATATAGTCTGATACTATAATATCAAGAGTATGGGGACGCAGACACTTTTAGCCACTCCCAAAAGAAATAAAGTACTGGGGCTATATCTACTGAAATTAAAAATATTTATATATTGTGATCCATAACTTCCACTTAGGATTTCCCCCAGAGAAACATTCCAGTATGAGCTCAAGCAGGCCTGTTTGAGCACATTCATTACTTATAGTTAATGCAACCCCCCCGCCAAAAAAAAAACAACGGGGGAAATACTACAAGAATGGCTAAATAATTGATGCTGTATCCATGTTGTGGAATACTATGAGGAATTAAAGAGAATGAGGTAGATCTGTATTTATAATGTCTAGGTTATATGGAGATAAAAAGAACTAACTTGCCTCATACTATATATCAAGTGTATCCACACATAAAATAACACAATATATTTTCAACGGGTGCCTGCATGATTATGTAAATGCATAACAGAAGGACTGAATCAAGGAGACACACCAAAATGGTATCTGCATTTTGAGATTTCTCTTTCTCTCTGGGAAAGAGACTGGGATTGGTGGGGTAGTGGTCAAAGGAGGCTGGACCTCGTAGATTTTTTTAAAAAGATAAATTTTTAGAGCAGTTTTAATTTCTCAGCAAAGTTGAGAGGAAGGTAGAGAGATTTCCCATATCCACGTTACCCTCACACATCCTTAGCCTCACTCATGGCCAACATCTCCCAACGGAGTGTCTAATCGATGAACCCACAGGAACACGTTATCACCCAAAGCCTTCACTCTTGGTGCTTGTAATGTTTTAATAGATTGTAGCACTCAACTATCCCTTGTGGCTGCCCAATATCTTCTGAACACCCACCTTACATCTCATCCCCCCAAAGGAGATTCCAAAAAGCTTGCTTTCTCAAGCCTCTAAGAATGGCCGTAGAGTGTGAGGGTTTTTTGTACCCCACAGAATGCTCACCCAGAACCCCCCTGAGTGAGAATGTCCTGATTAATGAGGTAGAAGAAACGAGCACCTCTGTGAGCCTCAGGCCGGCTTTCTCTGGTCACCCCAGTGCTCGCTCAGTGGGCCCATAAACTGAGCTAGCATGGTGGCAGAGACAGAAGTCGTTTTGTGTGGATTCGTCAACATGAACTTCACCCTCATCAAAATGGACCTGGCCACATCTGAGTTTGCCAGAAGTTACCAACCCTAAATACTGCAGAGAGAGAAATCTCCCTCCCTGGGTGTCCCAGTCAGCCATCCGGTGGGAGGCTGATGACACTGGACCCTTCCACCATGAAGGACAGGATTTACTGTCACAGGACTAGACAGTTGTTAACATGGATTCCCCTTTCCCTCTCACTATACTCCTGCCAGTCACATCATTGGCGGACTTCCCGAATGCCTTAATCACTGCATGCCATTTCAATGACAGTACTTCCAACTTAAGTAATTTACCACACAAGAAATGAGGCAGTGGTTGAATTAAAGGATTCACTGGTCTTTTCAGATACACAGAACGGCAGAATAGCTATCGAAGACTCGGTTATGGTCGAGTGTGGCACATGCTCTGAAGCAATAGCCAATAAACAGTTTCCCAAAGCCAGAATGCACGGTAGGAAAAGCAAAGGGCAGACGTGGGGATGACGCCTCTCAGTGTTTACTGTCCGTTACACTTGGGAAGTAAACTTCCTCCATAGCCAGGGTCTTTGCTGGTTTAAAGGTCAAGGGCAAAATACTTTGATCAGAGAACACAACAATGGTCCCACTGACCTGGAAGTTGAACTGAGAATGTGGTAATCTGGGGCTCCTTACGACTCTGGAGAAAGCAGATAAGAAGGGACGGTACCAAGTAGGCTGGGGTGATTGATCCTTAAAGTCAAGGGCAAAGGACTGCTGATATACAATGATGGGAGTATGAAAGGGGTATTTCTAGAACCTAAAGAGTTTTTTGGACACCTTCTAGTATTGTTTCCAGGGGCATAAAGTCAATGGAATACTGTGGCAACCTCACACTAAAAGCTTAGATCTCTCAGAAACAGAATTTGGGGTTGCCCCCCCAGATAATGAACTCCTACCAGCTCAGGTTCGGGCTGAGGGCAAGGGGA
>PVKM010006484.1:0-44117 GCA_004027735.1 Carollia perspicillata | reverse complement strand
TTAAAAGAATCCAGGAGACAATTTGAATAATCTCCCACTGGTGAAATATGTGACAATATAAGGATAATAACTACAATGAACTGAAACATATTATATTTGTTTAGATCTATGAATTCATAATACTTAAAAAATCCTTAGTTGCTTTTGGAAGCTATTAGGAAAGTAACTCATTACTTTCAAAATTCCAGCCCTGGTGGGGTAGCTCAGTTGTTAGAGGGTCTTCCTGATATGCCAAGGTTGCACATTCCACCCCCAGTTCGGACACATACAAGAATGAGCCAGTGAACACATAAATAAGTGAAACGACAGACCGATGTCTCTCTCTCTTCTTTCTCGTCTCTAAAACAATCAATCAATAAATATATAATATTAATTTCCATTTTTATCTATATTAATCCTTATTTGTTCTTTCTTTTGATTTACTTGTTCTTTTTCTAGCTTTTTGAATTGGGTTTTTAATTCATTTGTAAAAATTTTTATTAATATAGGTATTTAATTTATAAACAGGTAAATAAAAGAAAATAATTATTATCTTTTCTTTTTTATATAATCTATACTTCAATATGTTAATAAAAAGGGTAGAGGGGGCATGGATGGGACTTAGACTTTTAAAAATATACCTGTAATCCCTACAAAAAATAAAATAAAATAAGTCTGTATGTAGTATTTGACTTGGGTACATCAGTTGGATGACCAAATAACTTACAAAGGAAGGTTTCTCTTTATAAATCTATTTAAGGTAATAAAGAAAAATGATAGAACTAAAATATTAGCATTTAAAAAATTTATTTTTCAATAAATTGAAACAGTTTAATTACATTTACATTCAATATTATTTTGTATTAGTTTCAGGTGCAAAGTATACCCCTGATATTTAAAGTACTCACCTGGCAACATACATAATTATTACAATATTATTGACTATATTCCCTATGCTTTAGTTTACATCCCTGTGACTATTTGGTAATTGCCAATTTGTGCTTAATCCCTTCGCCTTCTTCACGCAGCCTCCTATCACCCCTCCAATCTGACAGCCATCAGTCTTTTCTCTGTACTAAGCTTGTTTCAATTTTGTTTGTTCATTTAGTTTGTCCTTTAGATTCCACAAATAAGTGAAATCATATGGTATTTGTCTCTCTCTGACATTTCACCTAGCATAGTACCCTATAGGTCCATGCATACTGTCACTAATGATAAGATTTGCTCCTTTTATGGCCGAGTGATATTGCCTTGTTTATATGTACCACAGCTTTTTAATCCACTCATTTATCAATGCCCACTTGAGTTGCTTTCATATCTTGGCTATTGGTGGAAGAACAGTGTCAGCTGGGAAGGAGTCATGTCCCACCTCCTTCTTCCCCGAATGTGATAGCCCCCACCTCCAAAAAATCAAGCTGGAATGTGATTAAACCTCTGGCTCTAACTGCCAATTCATAGGCAATATAAAGGACAGTGGAACAAAAATAAATGACACTGCGGAGTTGCAACAGCAAAATCCAGACCGTGTAAAACTCTACAGACAAACAATCAGGTAGGTTTTTTTTATAAATAAATTGCAAGGAAAACAAAATAATTAGAGGGAGGAAATTTTATAGTAACAAATCTTAAAACATGTCAATTCAATAAAGACCTCATTTGAATCATGATTCAAATAATAGTATGAAAAATTGGAAGACAATTAATAGGGAAATGTGAACACTGCCAAGATATTTGATAATGATGGGGTTATTTTAGGCACCATAATTATATTTTAGTTATGCTGAGAAAGAGTGATTATCTTTTAGAAATGCATGCTGATAAATATAAAGATAAAATGATATAATATTTGCTTTAAAATTACTCATTGAGCCCTTGCTGGTGTGGCTCAGTGGATTGAGTGCTGGCCTGTGAACCAAAGGGTCGCTGGTTAGATTCCCAGTCTAGGGCACATGCCTGGGTTGTGGGCCAGGTCCCCAGTAGGGGGCACGTGAGAGGCAACCACATATTCATGTTTCTTTCCCTCTCTTTCTCCCTCCCTTCCCCTCTCTCTAAAAAAAAATAAATAAATAGTTTTTTGATCCATTCATTTACTGATGGGCACTTAGATTGCTTCCTGCGCTTGGCTATTGTAAATTGTGCTGCTATGAACATTGGGGTGCATAGGTTCTTTTGGATTGGTGTTTTAGGATTCTTAGGGTATAATCCTAGCAGTGGACTTGCTGGGTCAAAAGGCAGTTCCATTTTTAGTTTTCTGAGGAAATTCCATACCATTTTCCACAGTGGCTGCACCAGTCTGCATTCCCACCAACAGTGCACTAGGGTTCCATTTTCCCCACACAATGGAATTCTTTCTACTCAGCAGAAAGAAAGAGCTCCTACCCTTTGCAACAGCATGGATGGAACTGGAGAGCATTATGTTAACTGAAATAAGCCAGGTGGTGAAAGACAAATACCATATAATCTCACCATTTACAGGAACCTAATCAACAAAATGAACAAGGGAGGAAAATATAGCCAAAGACATTGAAATTGAGAACAGGCTGACAGTGACCAGAGGAGAGAGGGAAGGGGATAATGGGAGAAAAAGGTGCAGGATTTACAGGAAAAATTATCAAGGAGACATGGACAATAACAAGGTGGGGTGGGAACAGGGCAGATGGGGAGGCTTGGAGTGGTGGGGAGGGGGAGGAGGGAGGCAGAAAACTGTACTTTAATAACAATAAAAATGTTAATAAATAAATAAATAGATAAAATAATAAATAGATAAAATAAATCTTAAAAAATTCCTCAGAGGGGAGAGGGGAGGGAATTTCAGGGAAAAAGGGAGGGGATTATAGGAACAAGTATAAAGGACACATGGACAAAAACTAAGAGGGGTGGAAAGGGGAGGGTGGTGGGGAGCACTGGGGGGTGGTCTGGGATGGGAGTAAAAGACAGAAAACTGTACTGAAAAACAATTAAAATAAATTTGTATTAAAAAATTCCTCATTTAGATTAGGCGTGATAGTGAGGTATGAATCACATAAAATTAATGATAATTATCGAAGCTATGTGGTGGAATCTTATACTACTCTGTTTTTTTAACATGTTCAAATTTTCCTATAAATCTGTTTTTAAACATGTTAAAAACCTTATTAGAATTCCTCAGTAAGTAATAATAATTCATGCTTTTTAAAAAAGTATTTACCTTCCAATGAACAATACTAAAATTCTTTCAACTGCAAAAAATACGCTATGTGTTCTCAATTGTAAAAACATTAGAAAACCTTCTTAAGACTACCTCATGAGGCAATTTGGAACTCACTGGCCTTGTGTCAGTGGTGTGACGATAAATATTAACAGTCAGCTCTTTAAAAGTGGGGGGAAATGATAGTAGCTGTGATCTGTAGCATTTGCTAATTTCCTTGGTGTAAATACTCCCACTATGGAAGATATCAAGCTATCAGATTGACATCACTAGATGTAGAATTGGAAGAGATATGCACAATTGGTTTTTAGGCTAAGTCAGTGTGAACTGGCTTCAGCTCCCTGTTTCATGGTCTACTTTAAAAGGCCTAGGGAGTCTCCAGAGACCTATTGGAACACTGATATTGCTTTTATCTCCCTTTCCCACACTCTCTACCTACACAGTCATTCCCCCAAAATCCTGTTCCATTAAGCCATTGATTCCATTCTCTGGCTCCTTCTAAAGCAATATTGGTCACCTAGTTGCCTGGTAACCAATTCAATTTTTTTAATGTGACTTTTCTTCTAGTGTGTTGTGTGATGCTCCATAAAGTATTTACATATGAAAAGTATTTTCAGAATTTCTGCTTTTTGTCAGTACTAGGTACTGACATTGCTTGATGAGCAAAAGAGACTCTGATGGTTGCCCACATTAAGTTTACAGTTTCACTGAAGCAGAAAACCATTTCTTAAATTCCCGTTGAATACAGGCTCAGGAATATATAGGTTTGCAGTTGCCCATTTAGAAAACAATACAATAATTAATAAATAATAATATAAGAATATGAGGTATGTCCAGAAAAAGTCCAGCCATTGTTATTATAACAAGAACAGCCTGCATGACATCGAGGTAACCTGGCAGCCAAGGAGAGTGGACTGGAATGTGCATGTGTGAACAACAATGACTTCACTGTGCTAGTCAGTGCAGGTGGTAGCCACCGTTGAGGGAGCATGTGTACTGTGTGGCCATCACATTCAAAATGACTGAGCAAGATGAGAAATGAATCTGCATCAAATTTTGTGTGAAGCTTGAATATTCCTCTGTGGAAACTATTCAGAAGATTCAGAAGTCTGCAGCTATGGGCAGCTGGTGATTGGGAGCTTCATCATGACAATGTGCACGCTCATGCACCACATCTTGTACAAAGTTGTTTGGCAAAACATCAAAAAACTCAGGTGACTCAGCCTCCCTACAACCCAGTGACTTTGGACATTTCCCAGTACTAAAATCACCTTTGAAAGGGAGAGATTTCAGACTGTCGATGAGATTCCAGAAAATATGATGGGTCAGCTGATAGCTATTGGGAGAATTATATGAGATCCCAAGGTGCCTACTTTGAAGGGGACTGAGGCATCATTGCCTTACATACAATGTTTCTTGTATCTTGTATCTTTTTCAATAAATGTCTCTATTTTTCATATTACATGGCTGGATACTTTCTGAGCAGACCTCGTAAACTCTATGTTTTGCACAGTCAGAACTATAAACATATATATGCACCACTGTGTATTATTGCAAGTCAATGAACGCTGTATGGAAAAGGATAGAGATTTGATGGCAGTATATATCTGAGCAGACCTCTCCTGTCCAGTCTGGAGGATTAGGAATAACTTCTCTATGGAAATAGTATCTGAAGGGCTATCAGGAGTTTCAAAGGAATTAATCAGAATGTATTTTGATGGAGCCATTTCATGTGGAGAGGGTCTGTGTGGAGGCCCTGACGTCAGGGGGTGGTCAAAGGAAAGGAAAGGAAAGGAGGTCAGAGGTGCTGAGAAGCAGCCAGCTGAACGAAGGTAGAGTGGCTGGAGATGTGGGGGATAGGGAGCAGAGACCAGGTTCCACAGGACATTTGGGTCTCTTTTCCTGTGCTCCTGAGAGTGTGCAATGTGGTAATTCAGGCAGGAGCAGATCCAGTCTCGAGGAGAAGGTTTAATTTATGAAATATTCAAATTTTCCAGTGGGGAGAAAATGCAGACAACTGTAATTGAACAACAATAAAGTAATTAAAATTTTTTTTCCAAAACATCTGCTTTGAACTCCACAGGTAGGTAGTTGCATTGATGTCGTTGATATCTGGAGCTCTTTCATTTGTGTGTGTGTGTGTGTGTGTGTGTGTGTGTGTGTGTGTGTGTTCCCCACAACACACTCATGAAAGCAACAAATATTTGGTAAATGTTCCTACTGTGTGTAGGCAACAGTGTCTTCAGGCCTAGGCAAAGAGGCTCTGCCTTCTGGTCCTCTGGTCTGGCCTTCGTCCACGCAGGCCTCCTCTAGGCAGAAATAGTTGGTGAGGCTAGAAGTTGGGCCAGCTGAGAACCTCACCCCTACTCCCTTCTGAATTATTTTTTATGTACTTGGGAGCCTAGAATTCTCTGCCTAAACAATCCCAATTAACTTTCGGCTAAGTTTTATTGTAAAATAATACATGCTTATTGAAAATATAAGAAGAAAAATATGTAAAAATAAAAAACAAATGTTTGTTCATAGTTTCACCAAGCAAAGACAGCTACTGTCAACATTTTAGAATATTTTTTCTAGAATTATCTTATGCTTTATAAAACAACACCGTGTCTTATACAGTCTCTATTTTAGTTTTTCAGTTCACATTATAAAAAAGTTTTCCTATACTGATGATCACAAGGTAAACCAAAATTTACTTAATTATTTGATTCTCAAGATGTTTCATTTTGCTATACTCACTGAATATTCACCATTATAAATATCACTGGATTAAACATCTGTCTACTTAAATGTTGTTCATACATTAGTGTATTACCTTAGGCTATATGTCTAGAAGTCAACTTGAGCCTTTTTTAGAGCTTTCAAAATATATAGCCACATTCCCTTTGAGAATTTTATACCCTCTTGCATTCTAATAATAGGCTTTCAGTGTTCTATGTGCTGACTTTCTTACACTTTGCCTAAAACTGAGTGGTATCACTGAAAAAAATTCTGCTATTCTGACAGTTATAGTAGTATTTTGTGTGTGTGCATTGTATGGTCACAGTTTGTTTTCAATATATTTATGAAGATCTGGTGTTTGTTATGACAATTTCTATGGGCTCTTTATATGGAAATGATATCTGAATTCTGATATTTTTGTGAATATTTTCTTCTAATTTGTTGTTTGCTTAATTTTTTTCAGTTTAATAGACATGCAAAGTCTATAATTTTTATGTAGTTATATATGCTTATATTTTACATAGCAATTTTGTTGCTTTTATGATTAGTATTATGCAGAAATCAACTTACATTAAAATACTTACTTTTATTGCATACAATTTTTGCAGTTCACACTACAATTCTCTGGATTATTTCACTGTATGATGAGAACCTAAGCTGATTCACACATTGATTTCCTCCTATAGCTCTCTGATGCTCTTAACTCTCTTGGCTGAGCAAGTCATCTGTGCCACCTTGGTTTGTGCTATCTCTATTTTGTTAGTTTTAGAACACTAAATCAGGCTATTTCATTCCATTAATCTATTTATTTTGAACCTGTATAAGACCTTAAACTATAGTAGTATTAAAATAAGTCTATGCTGTTCAATTATATTATTAGTTTGAGGAACTAAATAAATGGTTGCATATCTGAAAGAGCACCAGGAATGGAACAAAACCTACTTCTCAAGTCCCAATTGGTCTGAAGGCACAGCAAGCCCTTTCGAGGAAGCCCCTGGATTTTACACATTTGTATTCTTTGCTTAGGGTCCAAGAAACTGTTGTCTACCCTATGTACACTCAAACACTATTCTCTGTTGTCTGTCTGGTCAGAAGCCAGCAAGAGACTTGATTTCAGCAGCCACTTCCAGAAAGGGTATTGAAGTTCTGCTTCTGAAGCTTGCCAGGGTGAATGTACCAATGTCTGCTGACTTTTCATCTAGCTCATCACACTTCCTCCAAGGCCCCTAGGAGAAGCAACTGCTGCTCTTCTGTGCTAAGTTATCAAGTACAGAACCTGATGAGACATTCTTTTTACTGGTGTGAATGTGGGATGGGTTATGAATATCACCATATGAGATATGGATGAAATATGTCAGAAGACATTATGATAAAGCACAATTGAATTGATGAAGAGCTATTTGGTGCATATAAAGGCTTACCTGTGAAACCACAAGTACAGCGCTCTTTAAACTTCTCATACATCTTTAGAAACAGTGACAATACTCTCAATTAGAAATCACCTAGTCCAATTCCCTTACTTTATAGATATGAGAGAGAGAGAGAACCAAAGAAGCTAACATCTGTTTTCTAACTCCCCTCTCAGTCATCTATTTTTCACACCTAACTTCATTAATTAAAACGACAATTTGAATTCTCCTAAAATCTCTAATACTTTTCTTTCTCTATAATATATCGGGGGAGAACTCGTGCTTGAAAAATTCTAAGTGAATCACAAAGGACATATTTTTTTGTATGGGTAGTCTATTTTATTTTATTATTTGGTTTTTTATTGTTATTCTATTACAGCTGTTCCAATTTTTCCCCTTTGTCCTCCTCTGCCCAGCCCACACTCCACTCCCACAGCAATCCCCACACTGTTGTCCATGTCCATGGGTCATTCATCTGGTTTTTGACTAGTCCCTTTCCCTTCTTTCCACCATTATCCCCTTCCCCATTCTCCTCCAATTGCTATCAGTCTGTTCCATGTTTCCATGCCTCTGGTTCTATTTTGCTTGTTAGTTTATTTTGTTCATTAGATTCTTTCTACAGGTGAGATCATAGAGCATTTGTCTTTCACCAAGTATTTCACTTAGCTTAATATTCTCCAGTTCCATCCATGCTGTTGCAAAAGATAAAGATTCCTTCTTTCTTTCTGCTGTGTAGTATTTCATTGTGTAAATGTACCACAGTTTTTTTTTTTTATTTATCTACTCATCTACTGATAGGTGCTTAGGCTGCTTCCAGCACTTGGCTATTGTAAATTGTGCTGCAATGAACATTGGGGTGCATAATTTCTTTTGAATTGGTGATTTGGGATCCTTAGGGTATATTCCCAGCAGTGAAATTGCTGAAACAAAAGGCAGTTCCATTTTTAGTTTTTTGAGGACATTCCACACTTTTTTCCACCATGGCTGCACCAGTCTGTGTTCCCACCAACAGTGCACTAGGGGTTCCTTTTCTCCGCCTCCTTGTCAGCACTTGTTGTTTGTTGATTTATTAATGATAGCTGTTTTGGCAGGTGTGAGGTGATATCTCATGAAAAGGGATCCAACCATATGGGCAAACATATTTGCCAATAATACATTGGACAAGAGGTTGATCTCCAAAATACATAAAGAACACATCTGACTCAACACCAGGAAGATAAACAATCCAGTTAAAAGATGGGAAAAGGATCTGAATAGACACTTCTCCAAGGAGGATACACAGAGGGGCCATAGACATATGAAAAGATGCTCAACATCACCAGCTGTCAGAGAGATGCAAATTAAAACCATGAATTGTCTTTTAAGAATTTCTCCATTTTTATTCTCTCTCCAACCTTAATAAACTAGGCCATATAGAATAATCAATTCACTAAAATTTAATAATTTATTTTTTGTTCTGCTTTGAGAGCAGAATCTCCTAAAATCTAGCTCTACATTCAGGCATATGATATGCTCTCTGATGTCACTTTTAAGGCAAAGTCAAAAGGAAACTGAAGGTTCTGAACAATCTCAGAATTCCTGTATTTTGCCATGTAAAATGCATGCCCACATTTTTTGCCCGAACATTCAGGAAAAAAATCTTTTGTTTTAATTTTTAATTCAATTATTTAGAAACAAAACAATTATTGTATTCCAGGGTATTATTTTACATACAGTTATCATTATTGCTTTACATACAGTTATCATTATTGCTTTCTATATTGATAATTTTAATGTATAAGTATAAATAAAAGAATTAAAAGCATTTATATAGATGTTAAATTGGTACTACCCATGTATAACTCACATTATTTCCCTCAAAATTTGGGCAAAAAGGTGCATATTATATCTGGCAAAATATGGCACATTCTTCAATATATCAACAGATTGCTAACAGATACTCCAATCTCACTCCCAATGTTGTGAATTACATGTGCTTTCATTCATTATCTGATATATTTTTAATTAAAAAAATTTCACCCCTCATGATGAAAAGCAACTGTTGTTTAATTTGAAAAGTAAAATGTAAATATGAGTCAAGACAAGTTTATGTCATTTTGAAATGAGGAGGGGAAGTGTTAGAATCCATATTTTTTCCTTTTTTATTCTCAAGAGTAATCACTTCTTCAAGATACTGAAAAATCATATCAGAAAGCGAATAGCTGGAGGCCTGTCTAATTCATGTAAGATAAATGCCATATAATTTAAATGATAGCAACACTACTGAGTAGAAAAACAGGCTTTTACATTATTTATTTGCGTGTGTCCAACCTCCTGCTATCACTAAATCAGATAAGATTTTCCTTTTGTAAAGATTTTTGTGCTAAATTGCTTGGTGAATTTTTGTTTTTGTGTTTGTTATAAAGAAATTTAATGAGATAAAATGTTCCATGAATTAATGGGGAAGCTTAGGCCTCTAAAGTTCTCTTCTTTATTTAGGACCTCTCCAAGGAGGTCTAAAGACGAATCTTATTATCAGAATGTTCTCCATGATTTTGCATGTAGCAGAGAAAGAATTGATGTGGCAACATCAAAGCTAAAGCCAGTAGGACTTAATGTACTGCCTAAAAGATGTTACAGTTAGCTTTTCTCTTTACAAAAAGAAGGATTTGACTATTGCTTAATGGGTTGTATAAATGCTGTTTTTTGTGCTTAGAGTCTGTTATTGCATCTGCATTTTATGAAAACCTCAGATTTTGGGCTTCGCAGATGGACTCACTTGAATTAGTTTTGCTGAAAGGAGTCTTTCCAAATTATATTATATAAAAGGCTAACGCAGAAGATTTGCCTCAAGATTTTCTGGAACAATGATTAGGCTCAAAGTTTCTTAGGATGAAGCAATAGTTGTGGAAAAGAACATCTAGCGCTCTTTCATGTGAGAGGGACAGAGTCCTTCTAGGAAAGGCATGGTCCTTACCTCAGAACAGATCCATGGAGGAAAGGCCCATCTCAGAATGGGTCCGTGGAAAAAAAGCCCATTGTCTTTCTGACTGACTGACCCAGATTCCTCAGCTGCAAAACAAATAGCCTATAAAACTTGCTTTTAATTTTCAAATGTAATGCGTTTGAGTCAGCATCCCAATTACTTCAAGAACGAAAAGGAGGTTCGTGTCACTGGTGATGCATAGTGCGTCATTTGCTGCAAAAATTTCATGAGATGGGGTCAATTGCTACAAAAGAAAAACAGTTTTTGTTTTCCTGATGAACATAAATAGAACCCCCCCCCCCAAATACCAGCAAATTGGATTCAACAGAACATTAAAAGGATCATACACTATAACCAAGTGAGATTTACCCCTAGGATGTAAGGATAGTTAGTTTAAGAGAGTTAGTTTTTAAAATGGCCCCCAGATATTTTTTGGCCTTGAGAAACTATGTGGAAATTGGTCTCAGTGACCTTAGGACCCTGGTAGGAATTTGTTTTTAAAAGTAGTTGTCAAAACTTCCTAGCTTCCTTCTATGTTTCAACTGGAGGAATATAGCTCTTGTTTTAGTGTGCAATTTCTGTGTGAATGTAGATTTGAAAGAACTATGAATTTTCTGAGAGAGCAATGGGCTCAGAGGGAAAAAAATGAGGGGTTGTTGCATGGATGAGGTGAAAGAAGCAAGGAAAACTGAAGGGGGGAAATGCATTGCTTCTAATACATCTCAGGATCCAACCTAAAAAGCAGACAAGGAAAAACTAATTCAGCAGACTGGTCATCTTTAGTAGTCTACAGATTTTTTCTGTTCTGTATGAGAAGTAATGAGGACATGAGATAATATGACTTTTTCTTTCTCTCTTCTTTTCTTCCTCTCTCTCCCATCTACCCTTTCTTCCTTCCTTTCATTTTTTCTTTCATTACAGAGGATAGGACATCATTAAGGAAGGGCATATAGATGGACCTATGAAAATCAAATTGACTTACAGTTATTCTTGAGACCCCTCAAGAATTTAATGATGAAATTTGGTGTTGTAGATTCCTATGATATGGTGCTATGACAGTTGGAAAGCCACACACACAAGAATGAAACTAGAACACTACTCATCACCATATACAAAAATTAACTACAAGTGTATCAAAGACCTAAATATAAGAACTGAAACAATAAAATACATAGATAAAACGTAGGTGCTGATTGTATGGACCTTGGTCTTACAGAGCATTTTATGAATTTTAACTCAAGAGCAAAGGAAGTAAATACAAAAATAAGTGAATGGGACTAATAACGAAATAAAAAGCTTCTGCATGGCAAAAGAATCATCAACAAAACAAAAACCAATGGAATGGGGGAAGATTTTTGCAAACAACACCTCCAATAGGGGTTAATATCCAAAATATATAAAGAACTCATGTAACACAACAAAAAACCCCAAATAATTCCATTAAAAAATGGGCAGAGGATCTGAACAGACACTTCTCCCAAAAAAATACACATATGGCCAACAGATATATGAAAAGATGATCAACTTCACTAGCTCTAAGGGCAATGCAAATTAAAAGCACAACGAGATACTACTTCACACCTGTTAGAATGGCTATTATCAACAAGACACAAAATAATAAGTATTGGAAAGGATGTGGAGAAAAGGGAACCCTCATACACTGCCGGTGGGAATGTACACTGGTATAGCCACTGTAGAAATCAGTATGGAGGCTCCTTTAAAAAATTAAGAATAAGACTGCTGGCCAAGATGGAGGCATAGGTAGACACACTGTGCCTCCTCGCATAACCCAAAGAAGGACAACAATAATCTAGAAACAAAATAACAACCAGAACTGACAGAAAATTGAACTGTACGGAAGTCTGACAACCAAGGAGTTAAAATAGACACATTCATCCAGACTGGTAGGAGGGCCGGAGTTGGGTGGCTGGTCAGAGAGGGGTCACGGCAAAAAAAGTGGTGGCCCTGGGCGTGCAAGGCAGCAGCTGATAAACCCCAGGCCTGCAAGGCAGCAGTGGGAAGACCCTGGGCCTGCGCGTGGTGGCTGACAAACCACAGGTGTGGGGTGGCAACAGGCAGACCCAGCGAGGTGTCGATTGTGAAGCAGGGCATGGCATGCAAGGCAGCTAGCTGGCTGATCAGGTGGGTCCACATTCAAGCACAGATAAACCAGGCAAAACTGGGGAGCAAGACAGACCTCGTAACCCAGGGTCCCAGTGCAGGGAAATAAAGCCTCAAAACTCCGATTGAAAACACCTGTGGGGGTTGAGGTGCTGGGAGAAACTCCCAGCCTCATAGGAGAGTTTATTGGAGAGATTCACAAGGTCCTAGAACATACACAAGCCCACCCACATGGGAATCAGCACCAGAAGGGCACAGTTTTCTTGGGAGAAGTGGCGGAAGTGACTGAAATCCAGCAGAGAGCACAGCAAGTGCCATTGTTCCCTCTCTGACCCCTTCCCCCACATACAGCGTCACAACCCAATGACGTGCTCTGCCCCCACCCTGGCAAACACCTAAGGCTCTGTCCCTCATATGTAAGGCATGACAAGACAAAAAAAAAAAAAAGGCCCAAACAGAAGAACAGATCAAAGCTCCAGAGTAAATACAACTAAGTGATGAAGAGATAGCCAACCTATCAGATGAACAGTTCAAAGCACTGGTGATCAGGAAGCTCAGTTGGTTGAATTTGGTTGCGAATTAGATGAAAAAATGAAGGGTACGCTAAGTGAAATAAAGAAAAATGCACAGGGAACCAATAACGATGGGAAGAAAACTGGGCCTCAACTCAATGGAGTGGACCAGAAGGAAGAAAGAAACAACCAAACAGAAAAGAATGAAGAAACAAGAATTCACAAAATGAGGAGAGGCTTAGGAACCTCCAGGATATCTTTAAATGTTCCAACATCTGAATTATAGGGGTACCAGTAGGAGAAGAGGAAGAACGACAAGTGAAAAGTTATTTGAACAAATAATAAAGGAGGACTTCCCCAATCTGGCAAAGAAAATAGACTTCCAGGAAGTCCAGGAAGTCCAGAGAGTCCCAAAGAAGGTGGACCCAAGGACGGACACACCAAGACACATCATAATTACATTAGCCAAGATTAAAATGAAGGAGAGAATCCTAGAAGCAGCAAAAGATAAGTGAACAAACAAACAAACAAAACTCATAGACACAGACAACAGTGATGGTGGTTACCAGAGGGAAAGGAGGTGGGGGGGAGGAGGAAGAGGGTAAAGGAGGTCAAATATATGGTGATGGAAGAAGACAACTTTGGATGGTAAACACACAATGCAATATGCCGGTGATGTGTTATAGACCTGCGCACTTGAAACCCATATATTTTAGTAACTAATGTCATTCCAATAAATTAAATGAAATTAGAAAAAAGTGTCCCCATTTGCCTATATTCATTTTTTTAGGGGGGTAGTGAGCTCTTGTCCTTCACCAGATTCTCAGAGTTTGTATGACCTAGAGAAGTGTACAAATGACTGATATAAAGCATTTGAAATGAAACTGTTAGTACTATATTTTAAAATTATATTTTGATATAAATATGGTTTTCTTAATACATGTTTCTCAGTAAATTTTAGATTATAATTTTTCATGAAACACTACTAAAAGAGGATTTTTTTCTTATTTGAAATTTTGTATCTCACTAAAATCAGTACACAAAAGTTTGTCGTGTATAGGGGACCGTTCCGCATGGAATGGGGAATGTAGCCCAGCCCCTGAGTTGGAAAATCCAGTGGGGAACAAGTCGGCACACAGGACCCAATCCCATGGATAGGTACTCCTGTGGGGAACCAGGCCTGCAATGTCCCTAGGCTGCTTTGAGGCTTGCTTGTGCTAAAACTCCCTCACCCTGAGTTGAAGCAGCAAATGTTTATTGCATATCTTTAAAGTAACTTCCTAAAATCTATGCTAAACCTCCCAAGTATGGAGTGTAACCAGTTCAACCACTTTTTCCTTTGCATTTGCAAATTTCCTTTTCTTTGTAGTAATTAGCAACTTCCTCTCCTTTGTTATCTGTAAAAGGTAACCACCTAAAGCAAAGCTATGCATAGTAAATGAGGACCATGCTCGATGCAATGTACCCAGAAAAGCAATAAAAGCTTGTTTAGGCAGGGGTCAGGGCCCTCTCTCTCACAGAGAGTGGCCATACCATCCCTTTTTCTCCACAGGACTTCTGTAGTCCATGTCAATTTGTTCATCGCATACATAACACACAGAGCCCAAGGGACAGGGTCTCCATCAGTCGGGGACACAGATGTTGGATTGCAACATCTTTGGGAGCTTCCCAGGTGTAATCTGAGACCTGACCTGCTATGATTAAGAAAAAAGGCAGACCGTCCCAGATTGATAGGTAGCGGGTTTCATAAGCAAGAGACTTACTTAAAAGGCTTGTCTTGGGCAGTCACAAGATAAGTAGCTTTCTACACCTGCCTGACAAATTTTAAAAGTTTATGTGGAGGCCCATAACTGGGTTCAGTCACATACACAGTTCAGATCGTCTCATCACCTCATTGTCATCTCAAGGCTGTGACCTTGGAGCAGTTCTTGGCCACAGCAAAGGCAAGGAGAACATACATTCCAAGGACAGGGGAGAGCACTGGGAGCCTCCAGTCGCCCAAGTCCAGCTGGCATGTCAAACTGGTAGTCATGTCTTTATGATACCCTTCTTTAATGCAGGACTTGCAAGTTTCAAATGATCTCCTGCAAAATATCTATTATCTACAAAGGGAAAGATGAAACAGTGTGCAGCCAAGAGGGGGACCCCCAAATAGGGATTTGGAATGGGGCCCAAAACTCAGGGGGTCCAGGAAATATTAGAAAGACATATAAGATGTCCTCACCCCTTCCCCAGCTCAGGTGTGTGTTGGGGGAAGCGATAAATGAAGCAGGGCCATTGAGAGCTGTTTTGCATAGCAACAGCTTTGCAGCTAACCTCTGGCATGGTCATTTAACATATCTATAGCCTTTAACTGGTTTCATAGATATGTTGAGTAGCTGTGGTCATGCTCTGAGCCAGGGGGATGGAAGTGACTTCCCTGCAAGATGTAAGTGGGGGCAGGTCCCCCTGGTTACAGCACCTGTGTGAGAGCTTGGAGATGATTGGCTCCAAGTCATGGGGCCACGCCTGCCCAGACTTACAATGGCAGTCCAGTTAAGCTGTAAGGATATGGGAGTGCTGGCAAGTATAGCTAATTGTGGGAGGAGTTGGAAATGGAGCTGTGGAGGAAGATTGGTGCAGGGACTTAAATCCAGATGTGGCAGCCATTGAGGGGAAGGACCACATGGCTGTGGCAGTACAGAGAGAGACACGAACTTTTGTCAGAGTGGGGACCCCCGGAGCTGGGGTAGAGAGAGAACCACATGCAGCTTTGGTAGAAGAGGACCCGTGGCTTTGGGGTGCTCCCTATGGTAGCATGGCCTGGGAAGCAGGAGAGACTTTGCCTGGAAGAAGGGTGAAAGAACTCTTGCCAATAAACCATGAGAAGGTGCCACATGGCTTTGGATTAATTAGAGAGCCTGCCTGGATGGTGATACAGCTGACGGTGCCAGCGGCCTGAAACACAGACATTTGCTCCTTTTCCTGAGTTACGGCACCCTGAATTAGGGGTAGGGGGGATAAGGAAGCACTATGGGCATCTGAGGGTATCCAAAAAGGACTTTGATATTTTAATGAAGATATTAGGTCACTATTTTAAGTCTATATAGTTTTAAATAAACATTTTCTTTCCTTTTCACAAATCTCTGGCATTGAGAGACATCTTTCTTATGGCGACGGACAGTTAAACCTAGTGAAGGGTCCTTTCGGTAATAGTCTATCATCACCCCACTTGGTGCTGGGTGAGTTCTGTAACAAATATAGTAACTACATGGTGGGGAACCCAGCAGTTACCACCTTACCCAGGTGACTAAGATTAGTATCTCTAGTAATGAGAAACATTTACACTATTAATCCCTTGCTAAGATCCCTTGAGAAAGAAATAACATACTGTGATATTCTTGCCAAAAATGCCGACTCTTATTCCAATCAAGAGACAAAAAATCAGAGAAACCCAAACTGAAAGACATTCTATAAGATACATAGTCAATAATCTTCAAAAGTATCAACATCATGAAAGGCATGAAAAGACTGAATATATTATGGATTGAGGAAATATGGATTAGAGGAGACTGGCTGGGCAAGTGTAACAACGAAATGCAAGGTGGAATCTGGTAGTATCCTGGAACAGAAAAAGGATGTTAGTGAAAGAAACTGGTGAAAAAAAAAAAACTGGTACAAAGTCTGTAACAGTTAACAGAACTGTACCAATGTTAATTTTTTAGCTTTGATAATTGTACTCTATGCAAAATGTTAAAACAGGGGAGGCTGAGTAAGGAGAAGGTATCTAGGAACAGTCTCTAAGTCTGAGTTAACAAATCTTTCACAAGTCTAAATTTAGTTTAAAATAAAAAGTTTAAGTAGGGGCCAAGATGTCAGAGGAGTAGGTGGAAGCTACACTAACCTCCTCCCAAGACCAAACTGGAATTATAACTAAATTGTGGAGAACTCATCCTGAATAACCAACAGAACACTAATTGGAGAAAAGCCTTATGACCAAGGATCAACAGAAGAAACTACTTAACACATGTGACTGCTAGGGAATGCAGAGGAGGTGTGAGAGGGCTGGCTGAGCTCCCACAGGTAGAAGCTGAAGTTCTGGAGGGATGTTTCAGCAGCTGGGGCATTCTCCCTGAGAAGTGTGGGATCTAAACCCCAAGCCCGGCTTGCCAGCCTACAGCACCAGAGCTGAAAAGAATCCAGATAACATTCAGTTGTGAAAAGCAGTGGGGTTTCTGTCTGCCAGGGAGAGACAGCTGGGGACTCAGAGAGCCTCTTAAAGGCCAGCATACAAAATTCCCTTTGCATCCACTTATCCTGGTCTCCAGCACAGGGAGGACAGAGTAGACTAGAGACATATGAGGACAGTGTGGGGCTGGTGGCTCTGGGGAGAGACCTGAAAGAACAGAGGTCAAGATTCCTGAGCGGAATTATTCCCCATACTGCAGAGGTCATGTATCTCAAATAGAGCACTCCCCTCCAAGTGGCATCAGTCTGAGAAGCAATAGCTCTGCCCACAGGAATTACTCTGCCCCACCTTGTGGAATTTAAGCCAGGCTTCTGAGTACAGCTAGAGGCTATATCATTGATTAAGTTTAACAACTAAGGCTGATTTCCAGGTGCTCTGAGAGTTTATCAGACTCGCCCAGGGCCAGGTGCTGGTAAAAGCCAGCCTTGGTGCACAGCTTGGTTCTTTATGCACACAAACAGGCCTGGCAGAGGAAGCCAAGTGGACCACTGATG
This sequence comes from Carollia perspicillata, assembly GCA_004027735.1. Classification (NCBI taxonomy): domain Eukaryota; kingdom Metazoa; phylum Chordata; class Mammalia; order Chiroptera; family Phyllostomidae; genus Carollia; species Carollia perspicillata. Next base: position 26,501 of record PVKM010006484.1, on the reverse strand, counting down.
GCTCCAAACAGGATGTCCAAGGCCAGGTATATGCAGTGTCTGAAAAGGGCAGCACCAGAGTCTTTGCAGATCTACTTAATACACATAAACAAATATAGAGAAGCAGCCAAAATGGGAAGACAAAGAAACAGACCCCAAATGAAAGAACAAGAGAATTCTCAAGAACAACTAGATGAAGTGGAGGCAAGCCATTTATCAGTTAGAGAGTTTAGAATAATGATTATGAAGATACTTGACAGATGACAATAGACATTGCCCCCCCCCCAAAAAAAGTATCGGTCAGAAGTAAAGAATGCAACATTTGAAATAAATATTACACTGGAAAGAATAAACTGTGAGTTAGATGAAGCAGAGGATTGAATCAGTGATTTGGAAGACAAGGTAGAAAAAAACACCCAGGCAGAGCAGGAAAAAGAAAAAAGAATTCTAAAAAGTGAGGAAAGCGTAAAAAACATTTTGGACAACATGAAGCATAACAACATCTACATTGTTCAGCAGTCATATATGCTGATTTGTGTCTTTAAAAGTTCACCTGAACAGCTTTGTGAACAACAGAATTCAGTGGAGGCAAGAGTGGAAATATGGAGACCAGTTGGGAGCTACATGTGATTCAGATGGCAGGTGTTGCTGCTTCTGGATGTTGGTAAGGTGCATGCTTAATTTTTACCCATACCTTTATTAATTTTCACTTGGAAGATGAAGTCATTGCAAAACTTAATAAAACATGGAGTATTTATTATAATTATGGTTGCCTTCATACAATCATTGTTTTCTCTATTTGGGGGTTGATCACATTTGTATATATGAGAGAGGATCCCCCCAAAACAGAATTATCTTCTGGGGGGTGAGCCTCTTACTTCCCCCAGTAAGTGAGTATTCTAGAAATCCACCTATATCAATGTACCAGCTGGCTTTTTTGTGAGAGGCTGCAGTTGGCTTCAGTGATTTTTTTAAAGACTCTTTCAATGTGTTTTCCCATTTCATGATGGGTAATTTATGAGTGCTGCCCAAACCATGCTGAGTGTTCAGCAGTTTTTGACCAAAAACAGCGTGACTCCCATACCCCACCCTCCTTATTCACCTGATCTTGCCCCAAGTGACTTTTGTTTGTTTGTTTTCCTAGACAAAAAATTCTTCATAGGGAAAAGATTTCCACTGTTGAAGAGGTGAAAAAAGACTGGCAGAAGCACTAAAAGGCATCAAAACTGATGAATTCAAAAACTGTTTTGAGCAGTGGGAAAAAAATCTTGATAAGTGTATTGCATCAAATGGAGAGTACTTTGGAGGTGACTGAAGTTTAAACATGTAAGAATAAATACACATATTTTTATAAATAAATTCCATTTTTGAGTCCCCCTTATATACAATAATTTCACAAGTAAATATAATAACTTTGGCTTTATTTATGTCACCAAGCTAATAGTTCTGATTGTCTCTACAACATGACATTAGCTGGGAGATAAGTTAGGAAGTTTTTGTGGTAGTGCAAGTGAGAGATAATTGTGGCTTAGATGAGGGTTGTATCTGTGTAGATGGAGAAAAAAAGGAAAAAGTCAGGATATATTTAGAGGCAGAACCAACAGAATTGGCAGGCAGAATGTGAAAGGTGAGTGAAAAAGAATTAAGAATGGCTTAACAATTTTAGCCTTGATCATTTTGGTGAATGTTACTACCATTTACTGAACTGGAGAAGTTTGGTGAAGAAATGGGTTGCTGGGATGAGCAAGAATCAAGATCTCTGTTTTTGAAAGACTTCTGGTCAAGATGAAGGCATAAGTAGACGTGCTTCACCTCCTTGTGCAACCGTGGAAATGATAACAACCAGATCTCAAGACAAATAACACCCAGAACCATGAGAAAATTGAGCTGTGTGGAAGTCTGACAACCAAGAATTTAAAGAAGCCATATTCATCCAGACAGATAGGAAGGGAAGAGTCATGGAATGGGGTGAGAGGTGGTGTGGCGAGGAGAGGTTGCAGCAGCAACAGCAGAACAGATGGTCTCACATTCAGGTATGGTGGTAAAAAATCGGGAGGGATAGCTTGGGAGCCAGCAATCCCAGCCCTAGGCCAGACTGCACAGCCCAGGGTTCCAGCACCGGGAAGACAAATCCCCATTACTCGTGGCTGTAAAAACTAGTGGGGGTTGGGGCAGTGGAAGAAACTGCTGGATTTTTGCCACTTAAAGGGTCTGCACAGACTTAGAACATATGCAAACCCACCCATTCTTAGTTTTACCACCAGGGAAGCAGCTGTAAGGAAAAAGTGACTAGAAATGGGGTGAGTGCCAGGCAAACCTCCAGGAGCCAGATAGCAGCATTGTCTCCTCGCCAAGCCCTCCCCACTCACAGAGCCACAAAGCAGTGAAGTGGGTTGCCCTGCCTTGGCAATTACCTAAGTCTCTGCCCCACACGATTTACAGATGCCTTTTCTACACAGGGTATGCTACTAAGACAGGGAGTAAAAGCATCTCTATCTAATACACAGAAACAAAACACAAGGAGGCTGCCAAACTGATGAGACAAAGAAATATGGCTCAAATGAAAGAACAGAACCACTCCCCCTGCCCCAGAAAAACTAAACAAGATGGAGATAGCTACACCTATCAGATGCAGAGTTCAAAACACTGGTGATCAGGATGCTCAAAGAACTCATTGAGTGTGGTAAAAAAAATAAGGGAAGAAATGAAGGTTACACTAAGTGAAATAAAGAAAAATCTACAGGGAACCAACAGTGGAAAGAATCATATCAATGATTTGGAACACAAGTAAGGAAAAAGCATTCAATTAGAACAGCAGGAAGAAAAAAGAATAAAAAATATGAGGATAGATGTAGGAACCTTTGGGACATCTTTAAACACATCAACATCCAAATTATAGGGGTGCCAGAAGGAGAAGAGGAAGAGCAAGAAATTGAAAATGTACTTGAAAAAATAATAAAAGAAAACTTCCTTAATTTGGTGAAGGAAATAGATATACAAGTTCAGGAAGCACAGAATCCTTAAAAGGTTGGACCCAAAGAGGACCACACCAAGACACATCATAATTAAAATGCCAAAATTTAAAGATAAGGAGAGAATCTTAAAAGCAGCAAGAGAAAAGGAGACAGTTACCTACAAAGGAGTTCCCATAGACTATCAGCTGATTTCTCAAAAGAAACTTTGCAGGGAAGAAGAGACTGGCAAGAAGTATCCAAAGTGATGAAATACAAGAACTACAATGGCTAGATTACTTTATCCAGCAAAGCTATCATTTAGAATGGAGGGGCAGATAAAAGTGCTTCCCAGACAAGGTAAAGCTAAAGTAGTTCATTTTCATAAGCCATTATTATATGAACTGCTAAAGGGACTTATTTAATAAAAAAAAATCAAAACCATAAACATAAAAAAGGCAACAAATCCACAACTATCAACAACTGAATCAAAAAAGGGAAAAAAAAAAACTAAGCAAACAACCAGAAAAGGAAAAGAATAATAGGTATGAAGATCATCTGGAGGGTTATCAGCTGGGAGTGGGAAAAAGGAGAATGGGAGAACTAGTGCAGGGATTATGAAACGTAAATGGTAGGAAAAAATAGACAGGGGGATGTTAAGAGTAGTATCGGAAATGGAGAAGCCAAAGAACTTAAACGCATGACCCATGGACATGAACTAAGGGGAGGGGGATTGCTGGAGGGAAAGCAGTATTGGGCAGAGGGGGACAAAGGGAGAAAAATTGGTACAACTGTAATAGCATAAACAATGAAATATACTTTAAAATGTTCTGTTTTGGTAATGCTAGGCTTGAGATACCTCCAAAACCCAACTGGATTTCTAACAGGTGATTAAATACAGATGCTTGGAGTGTAGGTGTCAGGTTAGGAGAAAGGTAATCTATAAACTGACTGGGGGTTCATGCCACAAAAATACTCCTGGGAGGTGTGAATGATGAGGTAAGACAAATAAACCCAGGAGAAAGGTGGGTGAAGATTCTGAGAGTGTGGGGGTTTAGATTGTTTGCTTGCCCCAAGGCCTTACTCTTACTACCATTCTCAGATGGAGAGGTGCTTATTCACTACAAACTACTGAGATTTTTATTGTGACTCCATATGGTTAAATGGATATTGGTAAGAGTGGATAGAGGTGTCCCTAGATTTCCTTTTTTCAGAAAGGGCTTCAAAAAATGCACAGTTCATAAGCCTCCAACTTGTGTTTTTTGCGTAGTCTCCATTCGTTTAGCCCATGGTGTCTTTCTTTTTAACGCTCCGGACATTCTCACTGAGACCAGGTAAACACTTGAAGTCAGCTGATATTTTCATCGGTAGGTTTAGTAGATGTGTAAACATACTGTAATGGTTGGAGGCTTTTCTTGTGCATCCATGAACTTGAGACTAGGTCCAAAGACTTTATAGAAATACTCTGAGCTCTGAAGCTGACCTCTCATCAGGTAATGACAACACTCCAGTTAGTCAACACCCAGGAGGAAAAATGCAAATGATGAAGTGTTACTTTGTAGTGCTTGGCACTTTCAACATTTTATTGGGTCTCCTGTAGTCTATTCTGCAGTCTCTTTCCTTTCCCACCTCTTTTCCATCCACTTGTATCACTTTTTAACAGTTCATCACAAAGGGAAAGTAAGAATCGGATGGTCTGCCTCTCATTTTTTAACACCTTTGACTAAAAGTAGCTCTGTGACTGTAATCACTTCCAGAAAGGACTTATATTGACTGACAGTAAATTGACGGTTGCTTCCAAGTATGTGCATGTCTAGGGGAATGGGGGCAGAGGAGTAAGTTGTGTTTTTTATTTCTGCTGCCAAGAGTGTACTATTTGCCTATGCTCTTGGTCTTTATTTTGAGGTACCAAATCTTTTTATTTTGTATTTATTGATGTGTGTATGTGCAAGAGAGAGTGAGAGCAAGAGAGAGAGATTTGTGGTTTCACTTATTCATGCATTCATTGGTTGATTCTTATATGTGACTCGACCAGGGACCGAACCCGCAAACTTGAACACTCTAACCAACTGAGCAACCTGGCCAGGGCCCCAAATCTTCTGTCTGATGAGACTGAGGAGAAAATATAGTGCTGCCAGAGTCTGCGTGCCTTTTACCTTGGGTTCTCTCTCTTACTCACCCCTTAAGTTTTATGTCGTTTATTTCGAAATCAGAACAGAAAAGCACATCCATCATCCATCCATTCATTTGTTGTTCAGTCATTTATTATTTACCCAGTGAGTACAGATGTCTATTTTGCACTAAACTGAGAATTATAAGAACTTTAATAGAGATGATTTTAAAGTAATTTCTTCAGTAGTGTTTATGATTTTATAGGATATTATAGCTTCCAAGGGTTAACCATCCAAATGTAATTTTAGGGTAATATTTGATTAGGTTTGTGATGGGTTAGGTTAGTCTGAAGTTACAAATAGTCAGAAAATTCAGAATAAGTGAGAGTCTTTAGTGGGAATGATATAAGTCACTGGTGGCTTTTCAGAAGAAACAGTCTTGAAGAGGCCTTGAAGGAAGCTTAGGGTTTGGGTAGGTCATCCAATATGTAGATCATGAAATTTCAAAACATTTTAGTTCCAATTTACTATGAGAGTAAAAAAGTCTCTGCAAGAGTTATAGATTATAGCCTTGGTTCTGATTTTTATTATTGTGTAAAAAGTTATTCATCAATCCTTCAGTGTGTTTTACATATTAAATTCAAGTCTTTTCTCCCCATACTAAAGATCTTAATGGCAAGATCTATGTCCACCCTGTTTTAATAACTTTCTTGGCAGGTGACACAGGACTATGCATGTGGTAGACACTCATTAAGGTGCCTAGGAGAGAGGTGTACCATACTCCTGAAGAGTATGAACTTTGGAGGTAAGATACGTGGATTCAATTCTAAGTGGTACTCACTTTTTCCTAGCAGTATGAGTAATTAGTTGAATCTTCTGTCTCAGTTTCTTCATCTTAAACTGGGGATAATAATAATACTTGCTTTACAACATTGTTGTGAGGCTTAAACAAGATAAAATATAAAAAAAATTCTTAGAAAGTGTCTGGATCACTATCATCATCATCATAATCATGATTACCATCACCATCATTACCACCCTAATTATCATGATCAAATGTTTATAGGAATAGCCGTGGCTGGTGTAGCTCAGTGGATTGAGCACAGGCTGTGAACCAAAGGGTCACCGGTTCAATTCCCAGTCAGGGCACATGCCTGGGTTGCAGGCCAAGTCCCCCAGTGGGGGACACATGGGAGGCAACCACACACTGATATTTCTTTCCCTTTCTCTCTCCCTTCCTCTCTCTCTAAAAATAAATAAATAAAAATTTAAAAAAATGTTTATAGGAATAAAATGGAAGCACAGGGACCATTTTGGAAAGCAGATATGGATGGGTAGTTAAGGTAAGTTAGGGGTAACAGATGAAATATTTTAAGTGTTAACCTGAGTAATTTAGTAGATGGGGATGATCAGAAGCCCTTTGGTAAGGCAGCTTCAACCTCAGGTCCAAGGGCCAAATTGTTCAGAGTTAGAGACTCAGGGCCATGGTGGAGGATAAGGCTATACAGGAGTTAAACGTGGTGAAGAGAGAATATAACCAACCAAGAAATAACTTTACATATTTGGTGCTCTAAGGGCTTTTATATCAAAGGCAACATTTGTGTCCTCATGTATTCAGCAAACACTAATTACAGTACTATCTTAGGTAGGACTATCAAATTATTTAGTTGTTCTATCTGTCCTCATAGAGTTTATGGTTTTGTGGGTAGCCAGATTTCAAACAACTTCAATAATGATGGGTGTGTTAAAGGTGATATCATATGGTATTTGTCCTTCACCACCTGGCTTGTTTCACTTAGCATAATGCTCACCTTTAACAGGAACCTAAACAACAAGACAAACAAGCAAGCAAAATATAACCAAAGACATTGAAATAGAAAACAGGCTGACAGTAACCAGAGGGGAGAGGGGAGGGAATTTCAGGGGAAAAGGGGAAGAGTTTACAGGAACAAGTATAAAGGACACATGAACAAAACTAAGGGGGGTGGAAATGGGAGGGAGGTGGGGAGAACTGGGAGTATGGAATGGGATGGGAGTAAAAGACAAAGAACTGTACTTGAACAACAACTAAAATAAAAAGAATAAATGTTTTAAGTATTAAAAAAATAAAATAATGATGGGTGTGAAGGTAGGGGGACATGGAAGGCTGTGGGAGGTATCTCTCAGTCTGTTTTCACTCTCTACCCACTCCATGCTGCCAGGTGATGCATTTGGGACCTTTCAGAATTTGGCTCAAAGCCTACCTTCCACCAGAAATCACTGTTGGCAGTTTCATTAATTTTATTTTCTCCTATCTTTAACACTATCACTCTACAAAATCACACTGATACTCTACGTTTTTGTGTTCTTCTGAACTTATACAGCTTTCATTCAAGAAAATAAGGAACAGTACTCTGGAACATGATGTCTGCTCTTACTTTCTGTGTCCTTCTCTGAAAGTTATTCTGGAATTGGAAAATTGATCTCTTCAAAAACGTACTCATTTATATCTTTTCCCAGAGATCTTTTGAGGTCTGAGGTGTATCCATGGAGTCAGCTTTCACTCATCACTCTTCACCCCGTTTTTAGAGGAGCCTTTCCTGCATCTCTGCTCTTTGATGAATGTATTTCATATTCCTTTCCTCTGGGAGAGTGAAGTCCCTGATGAAAATTGTTAAGTTCGATATCCTGGCACCTTAAAGAAGTAGCCTTTTCTGGGTTTCATTTGCAGTGCATTTTTCTGTGATGAGTTCAAGGCCAAAAATGTAGGATACATGTTTGTTGAACTACTATAGATCTTACTTATTTCAGGAGCAGAAGAAATGAATGTCCAGCTCATACTATATAAAAATGAATAATCTTAGTGAATATCGTTAATAAAATTGAAGCCTTAACCAACAGTCTCTTAATCTCCTTCAACTTGATGTGGTGTGAGTTAAGAGTCACAGAACAGCAAATCCAAATTAACAACTGTAAACCTCTGAACTTCATGCTCAAAGTCGTTGGTTACAAGAGAGCTAATTCTTACAACATGGTGAGACAAGCAATTATCTATCGCCTCTTATACTAAGACTAATCTTTGCACTGACTCATTTTAGACCCTTTCTTTCTCTGGAAAATACCATCTGCATAAACTGTAAGGTCCATGATACTGACAATCTATCTGCTGAACATATGCAGCACAGATGGTTGAAGACATTATCTGCCCATTCAGTTGTTACATGACTCATTTCTGCCACCTTGCTGCCCATGCAAACACAAGGCTGTATAACGCTAGTCCCTAGGTCTTTCCCCATGTTGATTCATGGAGACCACTTTGCGTGGCTGGCTGTGGAGGGGTACAAAGACCAGCATCCTCAGACAACGTTGCCTAGATTCCTGGTGGTGTTTTCTTAGGAAATAAGAAAAAGTAAAATGATATCATTCAGGCAATGTCCAAGTTATACATTCAGTCTCACTAAGATGGTTGTCTGCAACTCATTGGGAGTCGACTGCAACCAAAGCTCTGGAAAATTCAGTCTACATTCCCCACCAGCTGGGTGTTGGAGAGTCTTGCCCTGTACAGATATCTAGGAAACAAAGAGAAGCTGAGTGAGGAGTAATAAAAGCCAATACTGAAGACAAAAGGGCCCTTGTTGACCTTGAGTGTTGCTCCTTCCACCATCTCCATGTTGTAACCAATGCCAACATTTGCAGTTTGGATAGTCTTCACCTCTCAGGGAGGTGAATCACAAATATTTCCATACGGATATTTCTTAATCTTGATCTTCTGTCATGGATCCAGAAAAAATAGAATAAAAACCCAACACTATATAAATTGAGTTTTCAGTCCTCCAGTTGACTGTATTAGAATTATTCATATTCATTAATGCATCTTTGCATTAATTAGGCCTAGGCATGTCAGGATTAAAGCCAGGTGAATTGAGAAGGTCACACTGAGAATCTAAGGTCTTTACCACAGTGTTTTCCTGTTTCCATTTAATTGAATTTTAAGTGGATTCATAATGAATAAGTAAAATCTCTGTACTGTTTCTGCCACTTGGTTTTAATTAGCGACTGGCAATAAGAAAGTCCTGGTTTAACTTAGCAATGAAAGGGTTATTGAAGCTTGAGGAGAAATGAAACGATATGCTGCGTTAGGTTTTATTTCAGGCTACTTTTCTCTCATTTCTTCGAATTTGTTACACACTAGTTGTGTGCCATACACTGTGCTGGAGACATAGCATTCCTGTTCTTGTGGAACTGATACAGTAAAGGATCACTCTTTTGCTTAGACTTAAATTTCAGAAGTCTTTCAGGGAAGAAAACTCTCTAGGAAAAATCCTGATGCTGACAGTGAAAACAAATATGAAAGTATAGTAGATTAAGTATGCTTTATCCACTAGATACATTTCTACAAATGACCATTTTTCTGGCCAAAATGACTTTCTACTCTCATTGAAAATATTGGTTATACATATTCTGCTAAGATATTACTCAGTGTAAGAAATAGCAAACTCTTAAATCATCAAAACAGATAATTTTTACATAATTTGTGCAAAAATGCCTTGTAGCTACAACACTTGTGACTTTTTAGTTGTGTTAAGGAGAGCCCAAAGATAGCCAGGATTCTGAGTGAGGCTCTGCAGGGAATGGATAGGTATTTAAAAAGGAAGAATCTTTTACAATTTTGGCCTATGTAGCTGTTCTGTACTGTTTCTCCCTTTGCCCTTTATTCTTCCCTTTTATCTGGGAGATGCTAGTGTGGAATAAATAATGTGGTGTAGTGGCTTTGCTTTTTATATCTCCTGAGGCTGTGACTATTTTACAGAGATGCATTCCACTGGAAGTCTCAGGTTTCCTGTTTTTATTATCCACACTTTACATGGTGGTTTAGACTAAATTGGCCATTACAGAGTTTGGAGAGCAGTCTATTTAACACAGTAAATTGCACTGCTACTTCCATACCCATCTCTCATGGCCCAGGTTCTGGGGATGCTCACTAACAATAAAAAAGTCATCAATACCTCACTTTTCCCCTATTTTTGAAGTTAGCTCCTCAGTCATGTTTATTTGGTCTATTGGGTTATCTGGAAACAGGTAACTTGGAAGGAGAGATGGCAATTGGAGTGTAATTTCCCTTTCATCAGGTGGAGGTCCTTCACAGTTTGGACTGACCAGCCCTGGAGCAGAGGTGCTGAAGGCTCAGTGATGAGCTCGCATTGCCTAGTGAACCTATGACAGGGGAAGAAAAATCTCTTTATGCAACCATATCATGACATTAGCCAGATCACGTCCCTAGTGGACTCTTGTAAACAGAATTTCTCGTCTAGAGGATTGTCAGCATACTCAGCAAAGAGTACAAAGTTATCTGCCCCACATACGTGGTAATTTAGCTAGACAACAGCAGGAGAAATGGTAATATGTATGTACACAGAGCTTCGTAATAACCAATAATGAGGTAGACACAGAAGATAACCCAGCACAGAATAATGAGGAGGAAGAAGAGGGAGATGACATTTGGAAATTGTTGTGATGGGACCATGCTTTGTCCTGGGGCATGAATGCAGACTGATGGCATCCCTGCGTCCACTCTGTGTGCTCCCTTGCCAAAGGCACACACACTAGGTTTACCGTCTAGAGCTGTGGCTTATGGCCACTCATTTATCTTCCCAGCTGACAAGAACTGTTGTGGCCTCAAAACTCCTGTTTTTGTAACTTCAGCAATATGTCGGTAACTTATTAAGTCCATAGATGGAGGAGAATTTGGAAAACAAAGATGAAAGCAATTCAGGCACTGTCAGTGTGGATCTTTCTAGTCTCCAGACATTTCTGGAACTCCAAGGGCAGTATTTGCATGTTATGCCAATGGCAAACTTAGGCAGTTAGCTTATAATGTAGGAGGCATTGTTGTCCTCATTTTTAAGCAACAAAAGAGGGTTGTGTTTATGGCAGACAGGGTTCTTAAATCTGGGAGGATTCATGTCCTGTTAACCCTGTCACTTACTGGGATGACTCCAAATATTTGCAATTCTACAAATCTTTATGCACTTTTCATCACCTCCTCACTTTCCCTGACCACTTCCTCCCTCTGGTATTATCCCTGGGTCATGACAAGGTACCAAAGAACCACACACAGGAATAAGTATAGAAAATCCTAATTGTAATAGTATTTTGGAGGAGGATGTGATCCATCTGAATACATTTTGTTTGGGTTGGCTTTCCCAGTCCTTTTCTGACCTGTACTCAAAAAATAAGTTTCAACTAATCACTGGGGTATACACCTGAAACTAATATAATATTGTGTGTCAACTGTAATTGAAACATAAAAATGATTTTAAAAACCAAGTTTATCAACATGAACTGAACTTAGCATAAAACTTTTGAACTAAACTAAATTAAAAAAATAAAATAGTATGTTTGGTCAAACTGCTCTCAAGAATATTGCATTTTCACTTTTCATGTTTTCAATATTTCAATTTTGGGAGCATGTTTTTTAATATGATAACAAATTAATGTAAGATGATAGGTATGTGTCTTATAAATAAAGGCACGTGTATTAAAAATAAGTTTTATCTGAATTTACAATTGTGCCCTCTGCATTGAAATGATTTATTGGGGTGTGTGTGTATGTGCATGCACAACATGGTTGTGAGCGTGGGTGAGGGTTGTGTAATTTATAGTAGCTCGGTTGTATAGTCATTTTACGGGAGTTCTGTAGAGATGCCAATGTATTTTCAATTGTGATAAACACAGATGTTAATCATCAGTGTTTCTCTAGCTCTGTAAACAAACAAACACATCTGAGAACTGTCAGATTCTAATGATTTGACAACTATGATTGGTAGGAGTCTGATGAGGTGGCTGTTTGGAACACATTTGGATCTTCTCGACATTTCTTATTTTCTCTCTACCAATCATAAACTAAGAAAGCCTTGAGATTATCCTTAGGTGCTTCTGATGGTGGGTAAGCAACTCAGATTCCCCTGACATGAGGAAATGAATGAGAAGATGGGAAAGAAATGTGCTATTGATTCCACCCGCTGACTAACAAAACAGTAAGCTGGAAAAAGGGCCAGTGTTTCTCTGTGAGCATCATCTGGGTTATGAATATATTCATGGCTTACAGTTTTTTAAAATGTGCATTTGGGAAACTAAGCATGCTTGCCTCTGCTTAGGTCTATCTATATTAGGGGACATTTGTGGTTGTGATAGGTGAGTGAAAGGTGGGAAAAAAGCCCCTAACTTTCCTCATCTATATTTCTTTCCTCCCAAGTATAAGACAGAGGCAAACCACAAGAAATCACAAGCTTTTGTGAGACATGACTAGTTAAAGGAGAAGAAAACAGATGCAATGCTCCTCTGAAGTGTAACAGGATAAAGAGGCGGTGAACTAAATGTTGGAGAATAAGTAGAGACAAATAAGAAAAAAAATATCCACATATTTTTGAGCATTGCTGCTTAAGCCACAGGCTAGAAAGCCATGATCCCAAATTCCCATTTTTAGCTCTTGGGTATCCTTAGCCAACTCTTCTAATGGCCTTGTAGCATTCGTTATTTATAATCCCTTTATTCCATATTTATTTATTGAGAAATATCTGAGAGTTAGTTTGTTTCTTGTTTCTTATTATGGAAATACCATTTCCTACTTTGGAAGGGAATAGGGAGCACTCACTGGTGGCAAGTAGAAAAACTGGTAAGTATGGTCAAGTTAGACTTGTGTCCTGTCTTGACTGTGTGGTTCATTTGGTTAGAGCACTGTCTCTTATATCAAAAGGCTGAGGGGTTCAGTTCCTCGTCAGTGTGCGTATGGGAGGCAACTGGTCAATGTTTCTCTCTCACATCAATGTATCTCTCTCTCCCTTCTTTTCTTTTTCTCAATACAATAAAAAAACACACACACATTCTTTGGTGAGGATTTAAAAATTGTGTTTTTATAATAATACTATAAAATTTTTGGAATCCATGGAATCAAATTTCCTAATTTAAAATATGTCTAAAAATGCTTTTTCTCATGTATATATTTGTTCATACATATTGCTTTATGTTGAAATGGTTTGGGCTGATAGCATCTGTGGTGCATGTCAGTGCATCCGTAGTGGGAGCAAAAATATTAAGTAATTACAAATAACTGCTGCTCCAATTTCCTGAGTAGTTCCTGGATTCAGCCATTAAATTAACACCTAGCAAAGCAGGTCTTCCTCTTTTATTAGAGGGACTCTGTATATTGCTTGGTTGGTGTATGTGCCATATCTGTTGCTAAATATTTTGAATATCATGCTGCAAAGAAGTAAGAAAGCACATACATGTACCCCCATTCTCTCTCTCACAACACACACACGCCCCCACATATTCCTGAGCATTCATTAGACAAACATAATGTTAAAGATCAGGGTCCTGTGCTTCCAGAAATCTTCTTTGAAAGTACTCACTATACATTTTTTTAAAGATTTGATTTATTTATCTTTAGAGGGGAAGGGTTAGGGAGAGAAATATCAACGTACGGTTGCCTCTTGTGTGTTCCCTGTTGGGAAGTGGCCTGCAACCCAGGCATGTGCCCTGACTGGGAATCAAACCATGATCCTTTGGTTTGCAGGCCTGCGCTCAATCCACTGAGCTACACCAGCCAGGGCTACTATACATTTTTATAACTAATAATTCTTATCCTTATTTTTAAAGTATCCTTTTAATACTAATGCTTTACCTTAAGTTAAACATTTCTTTGCAAAGCAACTCAAAATATTCAAGTTGCAGGTGATTATACAATCTCCCAACAAGGTAAATATAGCAATATGTTATTATTCACATTTTGGGGAACTTTCAAGCTCATATTCATGAAGTTCTTGTAGGATTAGAAGTTATAAGGGTGCCTTCCTACATTTTCTGACTATTTGGATTCATAGTGTGTACATGAAATCATTGCCAATTGAAATGAATAAATAATACTTTTATCCCCAAAATGTTTCAAGTAACATAATTTTTGCCCCTGATATTTTCCACTTTTCTCCATTGTGTTTACATAAAAATATTTCATTTAAGCCTTATTGAAGTAATTTTCAGGTACTGCATACTGATGTTGATTAAGCCATGCAACATATGGCTTGTGATTAAAGCAGCATCATATCTCTATCTCATAATCATGCTCTTTGGCAATTTAATATTGTCCACATATATCTAGTCCCACAAATCCCATATCTAGTTTACTAACCAGAAATTATTAACGGATTTTGAAACGCTTAGGTTTGGTCAAGTTTACAAGATTCACATCAGACAGATTCAGGTTCAACAACCAGCTTCCCATGACATTCCTCAAGCTACTTAATTTTTCTAAGCCTCATTTTTTTATTTGCACAACAGTAATTACAAAAGTAACTATTTCACAGGATTGTCAAAGGACTGAAAAAAGTGATGCATGAAAAGTAATTAGTACAATGCCTGACATAATCATATTAATTATTGTTACATTTTCTTTTCCTTCACATTATGTGATAAGCATTTTCAAATGGCATTTTCTTCAGGTGTTTTCCACTAGAAAGTTCAAGGGACATTCAACTTGATTCAATAGCATTTTGAACATCTTTTTTACCCAAACTTTTGAAATATTTCTTTAGGAAAAATATTCTCAGGAGAGGAATTAAAAAATAAATATTCCTCTAGAAATGTAATACTTGCAACAACAACAAAAAAGTGCAGTTCCATTCCTGCACCTGACCGACCCACTGGTGCACAGTCTGTGACACGTTAGCTTAAGACACGCCAAGCTGAGATAAGTGCACTCAGTGCCTTATGCTAAGGAAGACATGAGAGTATTTGCAAGTTAATACGGATTGTTAACTTGAAGTGAATTGGATCATCTCAGGTCTGTTCTTCAGGCCTTGGTATATTGTTAAAGCCTAAAGACGGACAGAGATAGGGCCAAGGGGTAAAGAGAAAGTCAACTGTGTAAAGCCCAATGGTGATAGGGCTCAGGCATGCTTCCAGGTAATAAATCAAATTTAGCAGCTCACAATGGAAGATAATTTTGAATGTAGTTGCAAGTTTTCCAAGGCTCTCTATTGTTTTTTTCTTTACTATTTTTTCCACCATAGAATTCATTTCTCATTCTATATCACAAAGTTTTATATTTAACTCTTATACCATCTGTTTATAATACTTCAAGTGATAAAATATAGTATATTTTATATTGAAGTCCTTTTAGTTTTACTAGGCAATAACTTCCTTGAGGACAGGTATTACTCCTGATTTATTTTTGTATCTATTATAGATGTCTAGCATTATGCCTTCCAATAATGAAATTGATGATAAATATGTTACACTGATATAAGTTGGAAATAATATCAGTGAGTTGTTTGATTTTGGCAAATATCTAGAGCTTATGGTGCAGGATTTGGCACTGAGTAAATATTTGTCCTTATAGTAGCTTCTTCAGTGGGCTTTGCTACACAGTATACAGGTGGGTCTAGGTATTCAGGTATAAGTGTGTACATGGGAAGGAGAGTTCATAACAAAAATACATATTTAATTAAGATACAAGAATCTTCTATAACCCTATAGTAATTCATATTGTTGAAGAAAGATCCTATAAATCTCATTTCTCTAAAGTATTCATGTTGACAGAACAGTATTAATAAAAATTCATGAGCACTTAATCAAACCCACTCTATTCCCAGCCAGGGAACATGCCTGGGTTGCAGGCCAGGGCCCTGGCTGGGGGCACGCTAGAGGCAACTGACTGATATTTGTCTTCCACATTGATATTTCTCTCCTTCTCTTTCTTTCTCTCTTCCTTCCCCTCTCTCTAAAAATAAATAAATAAAATCTAAAAAAAATAAAAGTGTTAGTGGGAAAGGGGCTGGAAAGTATCTACGTTCTCATATATTTCTAGGGGCATCAGCATCAACCATGGTAAAAGAATCAGCATCTTAGATAAGGCAAGAAAAGGAAGGGACAGCTGTTTGTGTCATTCCCACTGTTAGGGGTCTTCTCATCTAATAACCCTGGCTTTTACTTTGCTTTGTCATCTGTAGCACTCGTGGTTTCCCCCAGGGTTCTCTGTTACATTCCTTGGTCTGGCGCACAGGCTAAACCCATGCTCAGCTCACGCTGGAGCCTTTCAGCTCCGTTTACCCCGAGGAGTCTCTCAGAACTCCTTTGCCTTTGCTCTGTCAGAGAAGAATATTCCTCTGAAGAAAAGTGCTGGCTGGATCCCTGTTGTCACCTAAGCCCCTCTCATTTGATGAAATCCTTGATCCCTCTTTCAGAGAAGCATTCAGCAGACTGAAGCTGAAACAGAGTGAATTTTATCTGTAACTAAAGCATATGTGAATTTGTGCTTATTCTGTGGCATTCTGCAAAGCTCTGTAACTTCGGTCACTGTGGCTGAAAAGAGTTCCTCAGAAAGTGGGTGCTCGATGTCGGGAAGAAGAGCGTCTAGCAGCATGGACAGATTGTTGTTAGTGTTACATCAGTGAGGCAAGGATTTGGGAGTGAAAAGACTTGGGTTCAAGTCGGCCCCTATTGGGGCCATGTCATTGCCTCTGGGCTTACCTGAGTTCAACTGTGGCTGTGATGGGCAGTTTCCAGGATGCCAACTCTTTCTACCTCCTGTTCTCTGGAACTCACCTGAGGACTTCACTGGAGCCCTGAGAGTTTTCTCTGTTGCTCAGAAGTGAAGGAGAATTAAGGCCCTGGAGGAACCCCCTCAACCCGTGGGGATGGGAGAGGGTGGATGGATGCCTGGCCTTCTAATTCGATGGTGGGAATATTCGGAGGCATGTTCCACAGGGTTTCTCAGTGGGTCCCCTGCAAAACTGAGGGTCTCACTAACACATCCTATCTTAATTTTTTTCCTTCCCTGTCTCACATTCCCTATCCTCTCACTCCAGTTTCTGAAGATCATTTTTCAAAGAAATTACTAGCACCCAAGTCTTTTTCTTGGGATCTTATTTGAGAATAATCCAACCTAACACATGGTCCTAATTATGTACTTAACTGGTATTGAGACCCTGAGAAGGTTGTTTTGTTTTCTTGGTCTAGGTTTCTTTACCTATGAGATAGTTGGGCTAAAATGAGAATTTTCTTATTTATTGAACTGCAGAACTCTTTTTTAAAAAGTTAAATCTTAAAACCTTAAAAAGAGAAATAGTTGAAAGTAATGCACACATTTCTTTGATAATTTAAAGCAATTTTGGTCTGTATGGGAGATATTTATTTGTTTGTAGGTTACTGGGGTGCTATTCATGTGTTTTTGCAATTCCTTATAGCACAATTATAGAATACCTTGACTACATGATATTTAAGGCCCATGGAAAGTTTAAAAGTCTGTGATTCTTCAGTGGATAAAGGTCCTTGAGGAGCTTCTTACCTCCACCCTAATTTCTGGGTTCCTTCCCAAACTCTAAACCCACTCAGATTCAGTTTAAAATCTTTCTTCCCCATACCGTTCTTCTCCCTGCCACCAAATGGCTATGTGAATATGTGCACTTATATGTGTGTGTTGCCATAAGCAGAGAAAAAGTCAGAAATATAATTTCCTGGCTTGTGGCATACCAGTTTCTCAGGAATTTTAGTACAGACTGTACATTCTGATGGTATGCTGGGTGAATAGAAGGGCAAAAAAATAATTCTTACTTAATTGTTTTACTTTCTGACCAGGCATTTTCTGGCCTTTTTAAAACCTGCTATTTATCTAAAAAACACATTCAATAATATTTTTAGCTTTAACACAGATAAAAATATAGGGTCTGGTACACATAATACCCCTTTTTATTACAAAGTCTTTTATTACCAAAATCATAAGCATGTAATTCTGTAACATAACAATATCATACTAAAGCATACCATCTGACATTTTAGATGAAATGTTCAAATTAAAACTATAAATTCTTACACCCATATTATTACCCTACCAACCACACTCAAGCAGGCATTACTCTGCCAGACCCTATATAAATTTCAGGAAGACTATGTGTTATAAAATGTTTTTTTTTTGCTCCCAATCTTAACTCCTGGCCATTGATTGATATGCTTCTCAAAAGTTGTTTTTTCCTTTCTGCATCAAGGTATTTCTGAGGAGAGTTTGAAAGTAGGAAGGCTATTTCCCTAGAAGCATCCATAGGCCTCTTTATTTCCGCCTTTCCCACACTCTCTGCTGAAGCTGGGGTCTGGACTTTCATCAGCCTGTCTTCCCCTATTATTTTCCTTAGCAGACTGCGGGACACCCATCGTCTTGCAGGTAAACCACGGAACCTCAGCCGCTTGCTTTCCCTGGGACTGCTGCCAGACCATCTTTCCCCTGGCCTGTCTTCCTGGGGACACTTTCTCTTCATCTCTTAAACCCTGCACTTTAGCTTGACTTTAGAAATACATAGGGAAAAAAAATCCTCTCTTGCATTTTTATTTTCTGGAGGAACTAGCAGTTATCTCATTTCCATTGTTCATCAGATATTTGCCTTTTGGATCACGCTCTTTTCCTTGTTAAAAAAATATGACCTGAACAAAGGATCTAATGAAGAACTAAATTTGGAGAAGAGTGACACGGGCCCGTAGTGCCTGCGGCGTTATGGATGAGATACGAGATAAATTCACACAGACCACTGAGTCCTGTGGAGGAAAACGGATGGCATGGCTACTCTCTCAAGGGGAGAATGCCTCAGAGTGGGCTAGCCACTCTCGTAAGGGGAGATCACCCTGACCCTTGCCTTGACAGGTTTTTATTGGGTTTCAATTTGCACCAGAATACAGGTAAAGTTCATTAATCATTGTCAAGCAGTAAGGATCAAAGAATAGATAGCGAACAAAGAACTACGAGGGCCTATTCTGAGTCAGGGTCTGTTAGCTAAATGGCTACAAAACTTTGGGAAACAAACTCATTTCCTGCTTGGACCATTATCATTTAATTGAGAGCATTCTTAGCAAAGCAGGTTTCACAGGATTTTACATATTCTTTCTTAGCCTAATCACCTGCCTGGGGAGCCTGCCCTTTCCAGCACAGGGTTGCTCGGCCCCCTGTCATTGTTTCAGGCTTAAGTCAGGCAGAAGAGGCAAGGTAGCTAAGGAAACAGGAGAAATGAGCACTCAGGCTTCGTCAAAGCCAAGGGGCAAGGGTCCATCACCCCCTTTTGCTGTAGTCCCCCCAAGTCCTTCCCTGGGACCTTCACGTGATCACGCCTGTCTTAGGTCAATCCTCCCTTGAGGAATATCTTACCCATCATTGGCTAACCGACCAGGCATTTGGGGTCAGTTATGGATGAAGTAAAAGGAGCAGAAGCAGCGCTCCTGCCAGGGAGATAAACTTTGTCTCCTTAGTGGCTTGTGGTCCAAAGGTTGCTCACTCAGCCTTAGCCATAGGGAGCAGTTACAGCTTCTGAAACCAGGCAGGGCAGTTCCCAACAGAAGAGATGGAATAACATCCACCCTATTTAACTTATTCATATCAGATAGCATATATATAAGTTCTGTTAGGAAGGATTATTTCTCCAAAATGATTGTTAGTGATGTTAGTAAGGCAGTTCTTAGTGAACCTGAAAGTCAACAATGTTAAAAAGAAGATAATTTCTATACCCATCTTAACCCAGCCATGACATCCCACATTTCCAGGGGAGCTGATGGCCATGAGTTGCTTTCATGAGTTCCTTTTACAAGTTCTTCTTTTTCACCCCACAATTTTCTGTAGTATTTCAGAGCTTTGAAATATAGGAGAGCAATATGTCAACACAACATTTTGGAAAAAATATCCTTCTCTCTCTTTGGCAGAGTTTTTCTTGAGCACTTCAGTTGTGTGTTTTGCTCTTTAACTCAGTTTCTGAGCTCCATCAAGATGCACCCCTTAGGCAAACCACCCAGGCTGCAGAGTGTGGGTCTCTTGTCTCTTGCACCTGGCTATCAGTTCCTTCAAGGCAAAAGCTTGCTGCCCAGGGCCGACCAGCATGTTGGTAGGTGGTAGCTCCTTAGTGTATGCTCGCTGAATAGATCACTAAGTTATTGAAACATATGTCCTTTAGATGAGGCCTCATTAAGAAGTTTTTGAATGACTCGAGACTTTACAATTTGGCCCTTTTTCAGAAGCTCTATTCAGTTTTCTTATTATTCCCATTTTCATGTGAAGTATGGATCTGAAATTTCTCTCTGACTCTGCTTGGCTCTGATGGCACCCCAAGCTTTGAACCTGCCATCTTTCTTTGTGTGATTCTAATACTTTATCTTATTCTTGGTCTGGCTGTCCCACCTCAGATACTGATGTGAAAATAAAATCCCTTTAATTTACATTTCTCTGTCATGAACAGCTCCATGTTTATCTGTGCTCATCTCAAATGTTGGCCCACACCCTGTGGAGATGACCCAGGGTTCTGTGAAGATGCCAGGGTGTGGTGCACTTACCACAGTCTAGTTTGGGGGCAATCCAGTGAGGGAAACAACGATTTTCTTTCCTGTTTTAGTTCCAAAACCCTTCGGCAAATTGAACCAATATGTCTTTGCATTGTGTTTCATGTTATTTCTGGGCAGGAATCACCACTGCTGTGTTATTCCCTTTCATACCAGTGTTCCTAAACGTTGGCCAGCATGTAGCCGTAGGTACGGCAGCTGACAAGTTTCATATGTTTCCTCATTTCACTTTTTCATATTTTCCCCTTTTGTGGAACTTCTCTTGGCACGTTTCTTTCTAAGTTGTTTTCATTTTTGTATCCCTTTATTATGACACCACAAGATGCTGCCAGGACATGATCTTAGAATGATGGGTGGTCCCTGTGGGCCTCCCGAGAGCCACGTGTTGCTCTCATCCGCTTTGGGGCACGAGGAAGAATCCGCAGCCCAGCGCAGTTTTTGCATTTGCTCTCTTTCTGTTTCACTAATCATCTCAGCTTTCCTCTTCTGGTGACGATATGGTTGGACAGGACATTTCCCTTCTTATTAACTCTCTTTTTCGATGGTGGCAGGTGTCAACAATAAGAATGATTATTTGCTGCATTGTGAAAATAATAATGATTTGCTAATTCTGTCGGGCTATGCTCTGTGTGTTTTACACACATCTTTTATCTAATCTCCACCACAATCTTACGAGTTAAATATTGTTCAGTCAGTTTCTCTAGAGACCTCTGGTTGCCTTTCTTCTCTGGCAACCTGGTGTTTCCAGACCATTCCTGCTGGCTAACCTGGTGTTTCCTGCCCATTCCTGCCACATGCCAGTGTAATATGTAACATAATGTCATACATGTCATATGTCATTATGCAATGTGCAATTTTCTGAACGATAATACTAGGATAATTTGTCCTCATATGTAAAATATCATGTTTATTATATGCCATATTGACTGATGAGGACAAGAGAGGATCATTAGTATTCATATTATTTCATTTTCTTATTTACTAATTTTGATGCTGCCTGTATATCCAAGATAGCAAAAGGAAGAGGTAAAATGGCATGTGGAACTGTTTCTCTCCTGTTTCTCTCCATTGTAGGATGACATCGTCCTGTATTTTCCTTTCACTGTGTTTCTTCTCGTTCCTCTCACCCCAGCCCTAACCTCCAAGCTCACGTCTGCCGCATCTTTCACATATACGATGCTTGGGGCGTAGACTTTTCCTGACATGTCTTTTAAACACATGACTTGCTGTATATTCTCCTGGTCAGCTGATGAAGAACTGGAAGAATAGAACAGTAGAATGACTTGCCGAGTTCATAGAAATATGCCAGAGAAATATGCCGAGTTCATAGAAATGTGTCATAGAAATACGTGAGCCATTCATTGGGATTGTTCTTCTTGAGGTCTCACTCAGATCTCACTCCACGTGTGGAAGCTTCCTTGAGTCCCCTTACACTTTCTCTGAAGACAGAGTTATTCCCTCCTGGCTCTGTTACCTTATGTCACTTTGTATATCCCTCAGCACAGCATTTATCTCAGGGTATTGTGACTTGGAGGTTTATTTCTCTTCCCTATTAGACTGTGAGTTCCTTTACGGCAAACACTGTGTCATTTATCCACACATCTCCTGGGCCCAGAAGAGCATTTGGCATTCTGGGAATGACGGCATCCCTGCTGTACAGTTGGCTGCTGTTTCTGTTCTTGTCCCCGAGGGGCTGCTTCATGTGGATCCTATTGTTTAGTGAGTGCTGATATAGCAGGTCGTCCTATTGACTCTGAAAAATATACGAGGCAATGTGGATTCCAACCATAGAAGTTTCATCACAAAAATTCCATTTTCAAGTGAAAACCTTGAGCTAAAACAGACCTAATCCACTGATGTTATGGAATCTCCTTAGTAAAAAACTATGAAATGAGTTGAAACACAAAGGTCAAATTTCACAATAAAAGTTTAGTATTATGGGCAGGATTTTCTCAAGGCAGTGTGTGCATCTCAGGCAAACACACACACACACTCACACGTGTCTTTGCTGCTTAAAGTCATTCATGTGGTTGTATTAATATAAGCTTACAATTGACATACGAAACATTACCAAATTGTTTTCATCCAGGGACTCCAACACAATTTCAGCTTGACCTGTGGTAGATTTCCTCATGCAGGCACAGAGCGGAGCACCCCTACCCCAGGTTTTAACTTATAAGCAGAAGTAAGTTATTAAAGGAGGCAGGAGGGAAGAAAAAGAAAAAGAACTATGCTTCTAATAGAAGAAAGAAAGCAAATGTTGATTTAATCAATTGATTTACTTTTAAGTAAGAGAACAGATGTTTTCTCTTAAGTCCCTGGTGAAAATTCAGTAGGCGCCAGTGATACTTTAGGACCAGTGGCTTCTGATAAAATTTGAAATGGAGGTCTGGGCTGTTCTTGCTAAATAGGCTTTTGCACAGCAGGCCTGTCACTGTGGTGCGATTTTGCTCCTGAGCCCTCTCTTCAGTTTGCATTCACTTTTGTTTTTTAGCCCTTAGAGTGGGAAAAGAATCATTATGCTGTTGTGTTGGTTAAAAACATTAATTGTAAAGAATTTAATTCTCTACCTGAACTTAGCCAGTTCAATCCTTTATTGTCTAGAACAGGACAAACACCTGTGGTGTCCTCTGCTCTTACCTGCGTTACAGGCTTCTCTTTGCACAGTCAAGTTTGGGGAGTGGTTGAGGTGTTCATTTCCCTGGCCCCATCTTCATAATCTGTCCCCTAACCATTCTATGTGAACATTAACCGGAACCCCACTCACTAAGTCTTCAAAGGTTTCCTGCAACGGTTTCTAAGATTATTCATTCCCCCAAGTACCAGCTTTCCCCCCTCCCCAGCTTCTTGAAAATTGCTTGCCTTTTCCTTCTCATAAACACTCCAATTATGTTAATATTCCTGGAATTTCTTTACCAAACACAATTTGTTATTACTATTTCAAATAATATGTCATCTTGTCTGCTATTTTTTTCCAGACTGCCACTATCTGACATACAACTCTGCTAGATTGTAAAGTATTTATGACCAAAAAATGTCCCATACCATTTTATTTATTGGAGAGAGAGAGAGAGAAAGGAAGAGAGAGAGAGAAAAATCAATTTGTTATTCCACTTATTTATGTATTCATTGGTTAATTCTTATATATGTCCTAACTGGGATGGAACCCACAATCTTAGTATGTCAGTATGATGCTCTAACCAACCGAACTACCTGGCCAGGTCTCCTATACTATTTTCTAAAATTTGATTTTTATTGTATTTTTTCCATTATCATTTAGTCCCCTTTCATCCTCTCCCCCCCAGAAATCACCACACTATTGTCCATATTCATGAGTTGTTTTTCCTTTTGTGTTCAATCCCTCTACCCCTGAACCTCTCCCCCACCACTAGCTGTCATCCTGCTCTCTATCTATGAGTCCGTCTCAAGTTTGTTTCTTAGTTCAGTTTGTTCATTAGATTGCACATATGAATGAAATCATATTTGTCTTTCTCTGGCTTATTTCACTTAGCATAATGTTCTCCAGGTCCATCCATACTGCCACAAGGAGTAAAATTTTCTTCTTTTTTATGGCTGAGTAGTCTTCCATTGTATAAATGTCCCATAGTTGTTTTATCCACTCATCTACTGATGGGATCATGGGCTGCTTCCATATCTCGGTGATTGTAAATAATTCTACAATGAACAAAGGGGTGCTTATATTCTTTCAAATTAGTGTTTTGGGCTCCTTTGGATAGATTCTCAGAAGTGGGATAGCTGGGTCGAAAGGTAGATCAATTTTTAATTTTTTGAGGTATCTCCATACTGCTTTCTACAGTAGCTGCACCAGTCTGCATTCCCACCGACAGTGCAAAAGTGTTCCCCTTTCTCCACATCCTCATGAGCACTTGTTTGTTGATTTATTGATGATAAGTCTTCACCATTCTGACAGATTTAGATGATATCTTTTATGGTTTTAATTTGCATTTCTCTGATGATTAGTGACATTGAGCATCTTTTCATATGTCTATTGGCCATCTGTATGTCCTCTTCGGAGAAGTTTGATTTCAGGTCCTTGGTCTATTTTTTTTTTAATTGGGTTGTTTGTTTTTTAGGGTTGAGTTTTGTAAGTTCTTTATAAATTTTGGATGTTATCCCCTTATTAGATGTATCAGCAAGTATGTTCTTCCATTCTGTGACATATCATATTTGGGTTGTCTTTTTATTTGCTGATGATTTTCTTTGCTGTAAAAAAACTTTTCAGTTTGATATAGTCCCATTTGTTTATTTTTGTTTATTTGTTTGTTTCCCTTGCCTGGGGAGATATATCAGATAAAATATTGCTCTGAGCAACGTCCGAGATTTTGCTGCCTATGTTTTCTTGTAGGATTTTTATAGTTTTGGGTCTAACGTTTAAGTCTTTGATCCATTTTGAGTTTATTTTTGTGTGTGATGTAAGAAAATGGTCTAGGTTCATTTTTCTGCACATTAACAGTTTTCCTAACACCATTTACTGAATAAACTATTTTTAGCTCAGTGTATGTGTTTGCTTGCTCTGTTAAATATTTATTGACTGTAAAGGTATAGGTTTATTCCTGAGCTCTGTATTCTGTACCATTTTAGACTCCTCTGCAGAACATGGTTCCTAGTACAGAGTGGGAGTGAAATCAATGTTGATCAAATGAAGCCAGATGTCTCCTTGTAACTACTTGTTGAAACTCACATATAGGCAGGCTGTCTCAGACCTCACTGAAGAAATCAAGATAGCCAAATAATCAAAAAAATATGCTCTTTGTTCATATTTTCCATAAGGAATTCTTTTCTTCTCACCTATGTATTTTGATTCTTTTTTTAAAGTTTTTTTAAAATATATTTTATTGATTATGCCATTACAGTTGTCCCACTTCTCCCCTTCATTCCCCTCCACCCTGCACACCTCCTCCCACCCACACTCCCCCCATTTAGTTCATGTCCATGTGTCTTAAGTTCTTTAGCTTCTACATTTCCCACACTACTCTTGCCCTCCCCCTGTCTATTTTTTCCCCACCGTCTGTGCTACTTATTCTCTGTACCTTCTCCCTCCTCTCCTCCTCCCACTTCTCTGTTGCTAACCTTCCATGTGACCTCCATTTCTGTGGCTCTGCTCCTGTTTTAGGTGTCCGATTAGTCTGCTTTTGTTTTAGGTGTGGATGTTAATAATTGTGAGTTTGCTTTCCTTTCACTGTTCATATTTTTTATTTTCTGTTTCTTAGATAAGTCCCTTTAACATTTCATATAATAAGGGCTTGGTGATGATGAACTCCTTGAACTTGACCTTATCTGGGAAGCACTTTATCTGCCCTTCCATTCTAAATGAAAGCTTTGCTGGATAGAGCAGTCTTGGATGTAGGTCCTTGCCTTTCATGACT
The DNA here is from genome assembly GCA_004027735.1 of Carollia perspicillata. Classification (NCBI taxonomy): domain Eukaryota; kingdom Metazoa; phylum Chordata; class Mammalia; order Chiroptera; family Phyllostomidae; genus Carollia; species Carollia perspicillata. The sequence goes on along the minus strand of PVKM010006484.1, from coordinate 731 downwards.
TGGAATACTTCTTTCCAGCCCCTTCTTGCCTGTAAGGTCTCTTTTGAGAAATCAGCTGACAGTCTGATGAGAATTCATTTGTACCTGACTGTCCCCTTATCTCTTGCTCCTTCTAGAACTCTCTCCTTCATTTTAATCTTGGCTAATGTAACTATGATGTGCTTTGGTGTGTTCCTCCTTGGGTCCACCTTCTTTGGGACTCTCTGAGCTTCCTGGACTTCCTGGAAGTCTATTTCCTTTGCCAGATTGGGCAAGTTCTCCTTTATTATTCATTTAAATAAGTTTTCCACTTGTTGCTCTTCCTCTTCCCCTTCTGCTACCCCTATAATTTGGATGTTGGAATGTTTAAAGATGTCCTGGAGGTTCCAAAGCCTCTCCTCATTTTTTCTGAATTCTTCTTTCGTCATTCTTTTCTGTTTGGTTGTGTCTTTCTTCCTTTTGGTCCACTCCATTGATTTGAGTCCCAGTTTCCTTCCCATTACTGTTGGTTCCCTGTGCACTTTCCTTCATTTCGCTTAGCATAACCTTCATTTTTTTATCTAATTTGCTACCAAAATCAACCAGTTCTATGAGCATCCTGATCACCAGTACTTTGAACTGTGCATCTGATAGGTTGGCTATCTCTTGGTCGCTTAAAAGTATTGGCTCTGGGGCTTTGAGCTGTTCTGTTTGAGTCATGTTTGGTCAGGTGGTACCTGTTACATATGGGTGGCAGAGCCTTAGGTGTTTAC
>PVKM010006483.1:18032-44252 GCA_004027735.1 Carollia perspicillata | reverse complement strand
GGCCTATGCACGCTCCAGGACCCTGCAAGTCTCCCCAACGACCTCTTCTGTGAGGCTGGGAGTCTCTCCCAGCACCTTTTGAATCAGTCTTTTTAGGCTTTATTTCCCATTGCTGGGGCCCTGGGCTGTGCAATCCATCTCACTGCCTGCTCTGGCCTAGTTTATCTTCTCGCAAATGTGGGTCCGCAGTTGAGCAACCGCCCTTTGAGCCCTGCATGCTCTGCTCGTTTCCTCCCCACGTCTGGGGTCTGCAAGCTCCGCACCATCTACACTCCCCGGCTCCCCAGCACTCCCAGTTCTGCCAGCCACTGCATTTTCCTGCCCCTTGCCTCTCTGCTGACTGCCAACTCCACCCCTCTTACTGGTCTGGTTGAATGGTTGTCAGACTTCCATAGTTCAATTTTCTGTCTGTTCTGGTTGTGTTATTGTTTCTAAATCTTTGTTGTCCTTAATCTTGATTGTGTGAGGAGGCACAGTGTTTCCACCTATGCCTCCATCTTGGCCAGAAGTCTCCCAATTTTGATATTTTAAATGCACGCTGATATGACAGCTGTCACAATGCAATCTAATAACATTGTTTCAAATGAAGTTAAAGACAACTACGTGTTACTAGAGCCATGTTACAGGTTCACACTGACAAAGTTAGAACAGGACTTCAGATTAAGCTCTTAGAAATGAGAATATTAGCCCTGGCTCGTGTGGCTCAGTGGATTGAGCGCCAGCCTGCAAACCAAAGGGTCACTGATTAAATTCCCAGTCAGGCCACATGCCTGGGTTTGTAGGCCAGGTCCCCAGTGAGGGGTGCATGAGAGGCAACCACACATTGATGTTTCTCTCCCTCTTCCTCCCTCCCTTCCTTCTTGTCTAAAAATAAATAAATAAAATATTTAAAAAAGAATTGGGAGTATTACACTGTTTAAATTTATTACATTTTTATATTTGAGAAAAACTGTTGGTTTATTTGTTTTTCTGTGTGTTTTTTTTTTTGTTGTTGTTAAGTTATAAAAGTAATACATGCTCATTGTGGAAGATTTTAAAACTATGAAAAAGCATAAATAAACAGAAAAGCAAAGCCCAGTCTTAATGACATTATTCAGTAGCCACTATGGTTAATGTTACAGCATTTTTCCTCCTGTCATTTTGAGACATTTGATTATTTTTTTTACTAAGCATGAAAGCATACTTGTTTCTCACTGGCAATATCTTTTTAATGAGTGTGAAGAAAAATGTGTCAAAACTTCGAATATCAAACTAGTGATGAAATGAGGTTAACAGATGACATTTGCACAATGTGTTTCTTCATGCTTCTATCATTAAAATCTAGGGTCCTACTCAAAATTGCATTTTAAATACCACAAAAATAGTTTTTAAAAAAACACAGAAATCTAAACAATGAATTAGACAATGCTTTCAATCAAATGGTCAGAAGATTTCTTATAATCAAAAGGAGAGTCTTTAAAGGGGAAATATTAAATAGTCCACCAGTGAACACAATGTTATTTACCCTTTGATGGCCCTTCAGTGATTGACAAGAAAGTTAAAACTGCCATTCAAATTTTACATACAGACCAATTTTAAGTCATGGAAAGAAAACAAAATAAAAATCTGTCATCCCTTTCTAGTTCCAAAATTATTAAATAGAACAGATAACTTAAATGTCAGGAAAGAGCCATTCAAAAGCTTTCAGAAATATTGACAAATTGCATAAATAATCTTCACATGACAAATATTTTTGTAATTTAAAACACATTTTTAATTTATCAAAAAATATTCTGAAGTCTTCACATCAGTTTCATCTGTTAAACAATAGGACACTATTCAATTAAAATTCAAAGCAAGTTTATATTTAGATTTCAATAGTACATGTTCATCCTTAAAGGTTATAGTTTGTTTGAAATAGCACAGCCATCTGTCCTGTGATGGCTCATATGAGTTTAATTATCAAAGAAGTCCAGGTGGAATTTCTCACATAAATATACATCCTGCTGATCTGTACTAAAACATGACATTTGACTCTGATAGTTCGATTTTACAAGGCAATTACAGTCTCGAGTTCACTATTTTTCAGTAGTATAAACTACTAATGTCTGCCACCTTATACACTACATTCTATCACCTCCTATAAAACTGTAAAGCAGTTATTACTTCTAGAATTTTCTTATTCTTGACTGTTGACCTGGTTTTGCAATGATTGATTATATATTTAAGTTTTCTCTGTATACAATTTTCAATATATAGAGCTTGTGTAATGACTTGCACTCAAACAAAGTCATTTATTTTGGATCAATGACTTAAATCAAATCTTAAAAGGCAAGCCTATCAAATTTGCACATATCACAGAGTTTGGAGGTAGCATTATACCAGAGACTATAGAATCAACATTTAAACTATCTCAGCAAGTTGGGATAGTAGACTAAAAACCAGTATAGCACCCCGGCTGGTGTGGCTCAGTGGATTGAGTGCTGGCCTGTGAACCAAAGGGTCACTGGTTCGATTCCCAGTCAGGGCACATGCCTGGGTTGTGGGCCAGGGTCCAGTTGGCAGTGCACGAGAGGCAACCACACATTGATGTTTCTCCCCCACTCTTTCTCCCTCCCTTTCTCTGAAAATGAATAAATAAAATGTTTTTTTTTAAAAAGAAATGTATTGAGGACTCCAGCTCAGACATAAAATTGTGGTATTTTCATGACTTATCCATGTGGTAGCATGTCTGCATCTGTAAGATGACTTTGTGGCAGGTGTAGATCTACAGAAGGGGACTGAAGAACTTCATAGGAAGGAAGTCACTTAAGTGATATGTGAAGGCACAGGGACAGTAATTAGGCTAGTTATTAGGAGAAATACAGAACCTTGCATACAGAAGGTTCGTTAGTTCATTTGTTCATTCATTCAACAAATAGTGACCTCATACAATTTTGTAGACACTGAGGGGTTACATGGAGAGCAAAACCAGACAGGGGTCTTGCCTTCAGGGAGCTTACAAGTGTAGTTGGGGAGAAATATGTACACCAATAAAGTACGATGTTATTATTTGATCTAACTTAAATATGGCCTATTTTGTGCCAGGTTCTCTCCAAAGTGCTTTACTTATAGTTCACCTACATCAGAATCATAGAGTGTAGACTCTGTTATCATCTCCAGTCTACAGATGAGGAACCTACAGTACACAGTGGCTTGCTCAAGGTGAACCCACTAGTAACTAGAAGAGTCCACACACTTCCCCCCTATGCTGTACTGCCTTGGGATGAGCATGATACAGATATAGAATGATGGAGGTGACTCTCACAGCTTTCTCTCAGGTGATTTTGGGTCATCAGTTATTCAGCATTTGCTCATTCAACAAACATTTACTAGGGGGCCTGCCCTGTGGCTGGCACTGCATCAGGCAATAAGGACACAGTGATGAACAAGACTTATTTAGTCACTGCCTTCAATAGGGCCTGCAGACCAGCAGGGAAGGAAAATATTGAACAAGTGACATGAAAAGGGAAGTACAGAGAATGATGGGAGCAAATAGGCTGGGCCCCTGGCCCAGGTCAGGGAGCAAATGTCTCCATCACTCAGACTGTTCCTTGGCTCAGGCCCCACAGGGATCAGACCTCCAGGCTCCCCTCCAAGTATGGAAAAACAGTATTCTATGATATCTGTGTGAGACAAAGGAAGCACAAGGGATACTGTTTAGGGGCCGCAGACAAGGTGGAGGGAGGGCTTCTGCCTGGGACACCATCTAGAGGAAGATAGCATCAGTCACATGGTGGGGTCCACAGTGGGAGGTAGTGTTAGTGTCAGACCTTCACAGCAGCTTTGCAGATGTAGATGTGACCTCATTTGGTGAAAGGGTCTTTACAGATACAATTAAATACCTTGATTTCAGACTTCTTGCCTCCTGAAAGGATACATTTCTGGGGGGTTTTCAGCCATGAAGTCTATAGGATTGTAATTTGTTGCGCCAACCCTAAGAAAATAATGTGGACACGTAGCTGGGCAACAGTATTGTAAAATTATCTGGGCCAACATCATAACATGGCTGATAAAGTAAACGTGGTCCTCGGCCATGGCAACAGAAACAGAGTTCACAGATCAAGGAAAGTAATTGCTCTACCATGGAGCTGCAACATTGCACTCTGTTCTTACTGCCACCTTTTGGGAGGAACATTGATGAATGGGAGCCTAGTCAGAGAGAAGCGACCAGGATGGTGACAGTTCTGGAAGGCTTGTCATACAAAGGATGAGTTGGAGGATTCAACATTGGAGATGGATGTCCTGGAAAGGGGGTGGATGAACAGGAGAGCAACCCTGAAATATGTGAAACTATGTCTTATCAAAGAGGGCATTGTCTTGTTTTGTGTTGCTCCAGGAGGGAAAATTAGGTTCAGCACGTGGAAAGTAAACATGGAGAAGTTGTCTAACAATTGCCAGTTACAGAAACTCAAAATACTGGAAGAATTTGAAAAAGAAAAATATTTTTGATTCTTATTTCCAGAGACATGGCATGTGGTTCTGCCTCTGCAGTTAATTGGTTATATGACTCTGGATATATCATTTGCCCTTCTTTGGACCTAAGTTTTCTTCTATGTAGAATTAAGGAGTTTGATCGAGTGCTTGCCCAAAGTTTCTTTGCTTTTGATTACTTCCCATTCTATGGTTTAATGAAAATGTTACGATGTTTAACAATTTTTCCCTGGCTGGTGTGGCTCAGTGGATTGAGCTCCAGCCTGTGAATCAAAAGGCTGCCTGTTCGACTATCAGTCAGGTTACCCAATTTGATTCCCAGTCAGGGCACATGCCTGGGTTGTGGGCCAGGTCCCTAGTTAGGGTGTGTGAGTGGCAACCCATTAATGTTTCTCTCACACATTGATGTTTCTCTCCCTGTCTTTTCCCTTCCCTTCTTAGCTCTCTAAAAATAAATAAATAAAATATTTTTTTAAAAAAAGATGTTTTACAACTTCTTAGTATCTACTATGTGCTAAGACTGGCATCTGTGCTAGATGTTTCAATGTGCATGACACATATAATCCTCTCCACCCTGCAGGTTAGGTAGGTATGTTACCCTCATTTTACATATTAGGTCACTGGGAGATTGTGACTTGCCCAAGGTCATAAAACATGTATTTGGCTGAGCTAAAACTTGCATTCAGATGCTCCTGATTCTGTTACTGTTTCCACTATGCCATGCTGCATCTTTTATACCATACTGATCCTTTGCCACACCTGAATTTAGCAAATCATGGAATTCAGTGTCAAATAACTCCCTGAAAATGAGTTACCTGCTGATATTAATGATCTCAAACACACCGAAGATCAGAACATTTCTGAGCCATCCAAATGATTGTGCCAAAGGCCATGCATTAAAGTTTATTCACAAAAGTCCTTGGGGGTGGATGTGGAGAATAGGAAACCCTCCTGTACTGTTGGTGGGAATGCAGATTGGTGCGGCCACTGTGGATAACAATTCTCATTAAAGAATTTAAAGTGGCTATCTCTTCATTGCTTAGTTTTATTTTTTCTGGAGTTTTGATCTGTTCTTTCATTTCAGCCATTTTTTTTTGTCCTGACTTGCCCGTTATGTAGTTAGGGGCGGAGCCTTACATGTTTGCCAGAGCTGGGCAACCCACCTCGCTGCACTGTGGCACTATGTGTGGGGGAGGGGTCCAAGAGGGAACAAAGCTGCTTGCTAATCTCTCTGAGGGATTTTAGTCACTTCCCCCATTACCCACAAACAAATTGGGCCCTTCTGGTGTGGATTCCTGGGTGGGTGGGCTTGTGTATGCTCTAGGACCCTGGAGGTCACTCCAATGAATTCTTCTGTGAGCCTGAGAGTTTCTCTTGCCACTGCCTCCCCCACAGGTGTTTTCAGTCACACATATTTGAGGCTTCATTTGCATGGTCTGCCTCACTCCCCAGTCGTTCCTCTTGGTTTATCTGCATGCAAATGTGGCACCCCCCACCCCGGTCCTCCAGCCACTGCCTTGCCTCCAGTCCTCTCCACCCAGCTGTCTGTCTCTGCCCCTCCTACCGGTCTGGATGAATGTTATTTCTTTAACTCCTTGGTTGTCAGACTTCCATGAAGTTCGATTTTCTGGTAGTTCTGGTTGTTTTTTTGTTTTTAAATTTGTTGTTCTTGTTTTGGTTGTGCAAGGAGGTACAGTATGTCTACCTACACCTCCATCTTGGCCAAAGGTTCCAGAACTTGGAACTCCATGGTGGCCGGAAATTCAAAACACTGGTAATCAGAATGCTCACAGAATTGGTTAAGTACAGTCTCAAAATAGAGGAAAAAGTGAAGGCTATGAAATAAAGGAAAATGCACAGGGAACCAACAGTGACGGGAAGGAAACTGGGACACAAATCAACAGTTTGGACCAGAAGAAAGAAATAAACATTCAACCAGAACAGAATAAAGAAACGAGAATTCAATAAAATGAGAAGAGGCTTAGGAACTTTCAGGACAATTTTAAACATTCTAACATCCAAATCATAGGAGTGACAGAAGGAGAAGAGGAAGAGGAAGAAATTGAAAACTTACTTGAAAAAATAAAGAAAGAAGAACTTCCCTAATCTGGCAAAGGAAATACACTTCTAGGAAGTCCAGGAAGCTCAGAGAGTCCCAAAGAAGTTGAACGCAAAGAAACACACACCAAGTCACATCATAATTACATTAACCAAGATTAAAGAGAAGGAGAGAGGCCCTGACTGGTGTGGCTCAGTGGATTGAGTGTGGGCCTGTGAACCAAACAACTGTGGTTCGATTCCCAGTCAGGGCCCATGCCTGGGTTGCAGGCCAGTTGCCAGCAGGGGACACACGAGAGGCAACCATACATTGATATTTCTCTCCCTCTCTCCTTCCCTTCCCCTCTAAAGATAAATAAATTAAAAAATCTTTTAAAAATAAATCAAGAGAAGGAGAGAATCTTTTTTTAAAGATTTAATTTATTTTTAGAGCGAGGGGAAGGGAGGGATAGAGGGAGAGAAATATCAATGTGTGGTTGCCTCTTGCACGCCCCCTACTGGGGACCTGGCCTGCAACCCAGCCATGTGCCCTGACTGGGAATCAAACCAGTGACCCTTTGGTTTACAGGCTGACATGCAATCCACTAAGCCACACCAGCCAGGGAGAGGAGAGAATCTTAAAAGCAGCAAGAGAAAAGGAGACAATTATGTACAAAGAAGTTCCCGTAAGACTATCAGCTGATTTCTGACAAGAAACCTTACAGGTAAGAAGGGGCTGGAAAGAAGTATTCCAAGTCATGAAAGGCAAGGACCTACATCCAAGTTTACTCTACCCAGCAAAGCTATCATTTAGAATGGAAGGGCAGATCAAGTGCTTCCCAGATAAAGTCAAGCTAAAGGAGTTCATTATCACCAAACCCTTATTATATGACATGTTAAAGGGACTCATCTAAGAAAAAGAAGATGATCAAAAATATGAACAGTAAAGTGACAACAAACTCACAACTATCGACACCTGAACCTAAAAAGAAAAACAAAAACTAAGCAAACAACTAGAACAGGAACAGAATCACAGAAATGGAGATCACATGGAGGGTTATCGGTGGGGAGGTGGAGGGGAGAGAATGGGGGAAAAGGTACAAGGAATAAGTAGCATAAATGGTAGGTGCAAAATAGACAGGGGGAGGTTAAGAAAAGTGTAGGATATGTAGAGGTGAAAGAACTTATATGTACAACCCATGGACATGAACTAAGGTGGAGGGGATGCGGGTGGGATGGGGGTACAGGCCGGAGGAGAATAAAGGGGGTAAATGGGACAACTGTAATAACAATCAATAAAATATATTTAAAAATTAAAATCAATTAATATATAAGCAAATAAATAATTTAAAGTGGAACTGCCTTATGACCTAGAGATTCCATGTCTGGGCACATATTCAAAGAAACACTAATTCGAAAGAATATATGCACCCCTATGTTCATTGCAGCATTATTAACAATAGCCAAGATACGGAAGTAATGCAAGTGCCCATCAATAGAGGACTGGATAAAAAAGTGGTGGTAACTTTACACAGTGGACTATCACTCAGCCATCTAAAAAAAGAAGAATCTTACCATTTGCGACAGCATGGATGGACCTAGGGTAAGGGTGTCAACTCATTTTCACTAGGGGCCACATCAGCCTCGTGGTTGCCTTCGAAGGGCCAAATGTAATTTAGGACTCTATAAATGTAACTACTGCTTAACAGTTAAGCAAGCGATAGCTCAACACTGCTACCAGGTAGAAAACTAGGTACCGGGTCGGATAAAACAAGGTGGAGGGCTGGATTCGGCTGTTATGTTTGCCACTTGTGACCAAGGGGGTATTATGCTCAGTGAAATAAGTCAGAGAAAGACAAATAGCATACGATTTCACTTATACGTGGAACCTAAAGAACAAAGTAAACAAACACATAAAATGGAAACAGACTCATACACCCAGAGAACAGTTGACTGGTGGTTGCCAGAGGGGAGGGGGTTGGGAGACCGGAGGAAAAGATGAAGGGATTGAGAGGTACAAATTGGTAGTTACAAAACAGTCACAGGGACGTAAAATGCAGCATGGGGAATACAGTCAATAATATTATAATAACTGTGTACGATGCCAGGCAGGTACTGGAAGTATCAGAGAGAACACTTCGGAAAGGACATGATTATCGAACGGCTATGCTGCACACCTGAAACTAATACAAAGTAATTCTGAATGTAAACTGTAGAAAAAACTTTTTTAATTTAAAAAATTCAGGGGCTGCACACTCAGAGCTTTCCCCTCATCATTTCACATGCCGTCTCTGATCTTCCTCTCTGAAGAGAAGGGCAAGCTCGAGGGCCTGGTCAGCAGCACCCTGGGAGCCTGGGATGGTCTGGGCTGTTGGGCTGTGGAGCATGGAGGTGAAAGTAAAAAAAGAGTAGCCGTGTCCTGTGGAGTTTCCACAAAAGGGGAAGACAAACGAGAATGCAAGTTCTAGTTCCCTAGAATTCCACGCATGAGAGGCTCAGCACAGGAAGCCGGTCGAGTCAGCCTGGAGAAATGTGTTAAACCGAGGAGTACTCAGCCGGCTGCAGGTTTTTTACATGATTCCTGGGGCTTTGGGGTGGGAAGGAGTGTGGGCACCATCCCTGAGAGCTCAGTATGGTCCAAGATCAGCATGCAGGGAGTTCTAACACACTCATGTGAATCTTTAGTCAGTTACATGTTATAATTTACAAAGAAACTGGTGGGAGAAGAAGAAAGCAGGTGTGATATAAACATAGCAGGAAGTAATAGTAACTGGCAGTGGCAACAGAGGTGCCAGGGCGACTATAGAAAGAAATCTGGTACCCACTTAAAGCCAAGTAGTGTGGGAGCACCCAAACATGGGCATCACCATACTTCTTGCCTGGCACTGTACTGCATATCCATACTGATGACCCAGGGTCATCAAGAGACAGTCAGGTGGTATTTTGTGCTTCCTGTATATAAAGGGCAGAACAAAAAAGGGCGACAGCATAAAAAGTCTTCCACTCAAAATGATATGGAGAAAAAAATGTTGATGCCTAAATGGGTAAGTTATCTAGAAAATCCAATTAGGTAGATATTGACAGTGGACAATGAGAGACATAATGCTGTTAAGGAAACACAGCAAATGTAGGGGCAGGTGGGTGTGCACTCAATCAATATATCTAAAAATAAATTCAGCTTCTGACCCTGCCTAGCCCCCATCCTGCTGGGCCACCTGAATACATGAATGAGTGAATGAATGAAAGAAAATCATTGTTCCTGGGGGCCCCCTTTCCTCAGGGTTGTACTATGGTACTTGGAGCTAATGCAGTGTCCAGGCGTTGGGAATGGCTGAGAGCACCCATCTGGTCCTTAATCATCATCTACATACCTTAACACCTGAGAGGTCCATTCCCCCAGTCTGCGGTATCTCCCACAGCCAGTTCTCCTGGCTCTTGCCAAGGCTGGCTAGGATCTTGTCTGCCTTGATACACCGTACTTCTGGTCTCTCCGTTCCTGCCGTTTCCCTAAAAGTGCTGCTTAGTAGGAGAGAATAAGTCCCGTCTGCTCTTTGCCCTCCAAGACCCCTTTGTCATTTCTCCTTTAGCAGCCTGGGGAAAGGCTCTGTAATCATGTAATTGCAAGACACTCCAGGCTCATGACTCCCCCTTTTTCCCTCTCCCCTGCAAACCTTCTACATTCTTCTTAGTGATCTACCCTTGGAACACAAGAACCGAGGTCATGAGCTCGGGACTGGCTGTCTGAACCTGAAGGTGAAGGAGGAAACGTGAAGAACACTCTCTGCCGTATATGGTAATATCCTTCTCCCCTGTGAGCTCAAAGCCAGTTGAGAAATAGGCTCAGGCAACAGTCAGACAAAAAGTAATAATCATTAGTTAAATACATATTTGTTAAATATCCTCTAGAGTCCCAGCATGGCTCTAGGCTATACACACACAGAACGGTCGAAAGCAGACAAAATAGCCATCTATTATTTGCAAAGTTGCACTTTAAAATTTGCCCTAGCCTGAGGCCAAAATGACTTCTGCTGAATTGTATTTAAGGTCCGTTTAAGAAGATGTGGTATATATATTTTTGAATTTTGAATATGATGTAGGTAAACTTCATTTATTTAGATATGCTTACTGCTTTATTTAGCTCTAGTCTGTGTAATGCTGAAGTGTCTTTATTACTAATTAAGAAGGTACCTCCTACTTCTATTAATCTGTGTATTCATACATCATCACTCACCTCACACTAAACATATTACAAAGCTGAGTTCACATTTGTTTTTCCACATTTTCTTCATCTGGGAAATATAAAGGATGGGGTTTACAAATCTAGGGGCTGAAATCTAGTCTCTTAAAGTTTCCTCTTTAATATACACTGTTATGACATTAAATTTGAACTCGACTCGTTAACTCCTAGATGTGCGGGCCGTGGGCCTGTTTTCCCTCAGAGGTATTCCTTACCGAGTGATAAGGAATGCTCTACTCTGCACTGCAGGGATGGCGAGTGACCCCTGTAAACTATTCCTCAGGCTCCCATATTAGCTGCTTGCAGCCAATTGAAGGCACCGGCTGGAAGCCTGGGGACAGCCAGGAGAAGCCGGTGTTTCTACATCAGGCTGCATCATCAGCAGTGACTGGAGTGAGAGTCTGTGGCCCCAGCTGCTCGACATGGCCACAGTGATTCCCATCGCTGCCAAGTGACCAGGCCTCTTTGATCCAGAATCTCCACCGCCTCTTTGTCCCCCTGGCCTAACAGTGGCTCTGGCCTCCTACTCTTTCTAACCTGTGGGCTGCTTTGCATGGAGTCCCCAGTGGGCTTTTCAGCTCTGCCATCACGTGTGCTATCAATTCCCTATATTAAGTTTTCTCCATTTTAAATAAATGGGATGGTCTGTTTTCTGCTTTGGTCTTTGATCCCTTTGGCCTAAAAACTATATTTACATCTTTCTCTGATCATGAAAGTGAACTCCATCGAGTGAGTGCGGAGGAGAGTGCGATTCATATAGTCACCAGTGCAGAGAACTTAGCTATTGTTTCATTTCTCAAGTGAAATACCACAGAAAACTGCACTCCGATGATTGGTTGTGATGGCCGATGCAAAATGGGTTTCCTGGTCCAGTGTTTGCAACATAGTGGGTTAAACAAAGTCCAGTGGCTTTCTTTAATATTCTCTCTCAGAGACTTTAACGTTCTAGTGTGCATTGTAACTTCTCAACCAGGGACATTCATACACGCAACTTCCCAAGGTTATTTGCCCAGGGAACCCGCTTTTTCCAGAAAACCTAATAACGTTCCCTAGGACTGTAATTTCATACAACCCGGCTTGTGAAATGCTGAGTAACAATCATTTCAATCAGATTTTGATAGAGGACCAGGGCAGACTCATTTGAGATGGAGTGCTGGCAGTATCTCCATGTTCTTGCCTTAAGTACATAATTTAGATACCAGAGGTAGAGGTAGGTGACTAAACTGATGCCTCATGATTAAATTGAAGGAGACTGCTTGTGTTCTCACTCAGATGGCAGGAGGAAGGGGTAGGCTAAAACTTGCCTGGGACATCTGAATAAGCAGTACTTGGGGGGAAGCCCAGTTTATGGACAAACGGGGAAACCTTGGACCTACTGTGTTCTGAGGTCACCCACCTCTATGCTTCAAGTGTTGACACCATTCCTGTGTATGGTTTGACTTGGAGTAGGACTAACTGCATCCTGATGGGCCCACAGGGAAATGACTGCACTACAGTTCTTTTTTTTTTTTTTTAAGATTTTGTCTTTAGAGGGGAAGGGAAGGAGAGAGGGAGAGAAATATCAATGTGTGGTTGCTGCTCATGTGTCCCTTGCAACCCAGGCATGTGCCCTGACTGGGAATCGAACCACGTTTCTTTGGTTCGCAGGCCTGCACTCAATCCACTAGCTACACCAGCCAGGGCTTTACAGTTTGTTTCTTAATCACTCCAGAACCCAGGAGGACATGCTTTAAGAGCCCCGAACTGCAGTGTGGTGCAGTGGGAAAGGCATGGGTCAGACCTGGGTTCAGTCCTGTTGGACCAGGGGCGAGATAATTAACCTGTCTGAACCTTCATCTTTATCTGTAAAAATCTGGAGTTTAATGATCTGTGCACAGGGCTGTTGTAAAGATTAAATGAGGTATGTAAACACATTCCAGTAAGTGCTATACAGACATTAGCTAATAATTTATATTTCAGTCTTCTCCATTCAGTTCAATTTAATGTTCCCTCAGGTTATTTTTATGCTTCATTGTGTTTTAACTTTTTTTCAAATTATAACTTTGAAATATCTTCAGACTTCAGTTGCAAAAACTAGAAAAAATCCCATATACTTTTCACTCAGACTCCCCAAAATGTAACATTTATAATCACAGTACAATTTTAAATCTCAGAATATGAGCGTTATTATAACATAATTATACATGATGTACATACCGTGATGTTTACTAATAACCCCACTTACGTCCAATTTCTGGTTCAGCATCCAGCTGAGGATCCTACGCTGCAGTGCTGTCTAAGTAGCCACTCCTTAGCCTTTGTCTTTCGTAATCTTTATCATTTCGAAGTTTACAAGCCAGTTCATTTGTAGAATATCCCTCAACTTGGGCCTGTCTGATGCTGTCATGGTTAATATTAGTGCTTTGCATTAACATCGTGATGCTTTATGTTTATTCATGCCCTCGGGGGTGGTATAATGATGGAAACAGTATCTGGTTAAATGCATGAACTCTAGTCAGAACACCTGGGTCCCAGATCTGCCTCGACCAAACTGGGTGACCTTGGTTTGTGAGTCACCTTCCTTCTCTGTCAAATGAATACATGTTAACGCCTACTTCATAGGGTTGTTGAAGTATTAAAGGAGTGAATATAATCAATAGTACAGCAGTGCTTAGGTGTATGTGTTAGCTACACCTAAGCACTGCTAATATGCTAATATGCTAATATGTGTTAGCATACTAGTTAGGATTTGGTTGAGATTCAGTGAGTTTACTATAGTAGGAAACAGGGTCTTGCAAGCTGATGAAGAAACTAAAGTGGCAGCAGGCATTTCAGCCATGAGCATCCTTTGCCTCTCCCCACCCAAAGAGCCAGGGCTGAAGACATGCCGCTGGCAGGAACTCTGGCCCACCAAAAGGCGCGCTGCCCCTTTCAGCCAGAGGCCTGCACCAAGCACTAGCTCCTAAGTCCCATGAAATGACGACTCGCTTGATCCACACAGCAGTGATTTCTTCAGCATAATAGGTCCACAGACTAGGAACTGAGCCCACATTTCCTTTCTCCATCAGTTGCTGGAGAAAATGTGTCAAAATAACTTTTAAAAATGTCGTGAAATGATTAAGTCCCCCTTTTTTTCCTGACAACTACTTTGAGAACTCGGCCCTTGAAGCTTCATTAGTATGCATCCAGCACTTCAGCCACGGACACATTCACTGAATAACCATAGTGATAACCTCAGCCCCTAACCTTTGCATGTCCTTCTTGTTGAAGGGGCCAAACCACTCAAGACCCTCACAATACTTACTTTATTGGCCAATCCCGGGCAGACTCAGCATTGAGGTGGTTCCCGGCAAGGTTGGTTGGGGGAAGGGAAGGAAGCCTCAATAGACTAATCCTAGGAAGGTGGAAAGAATCTAAGACACATCTATGAAAATTTGGTAAATGGCAACTATTCATTTAAAAAGTCAAAGCAACCCAAACTCTAAATATAAAACACGATGCTTTCATCCGAATACCAAATGACATTTTACAAAGCAATTTTGATCCTTTACTTCATTTGACCGCCCCTCATTCCCAAGACACCATTTCAAAAGGGTGAAGAAAGAGGATTCAGAGGGAAATGTCACTAAGTGCCCAAGCTGAAACTTTACCTCAGGTCTCACCTTCAAATACAGCCCATTTCCCATCTAACGAAACAAAGGGCAACAAAAAGAAACTGAAGTGTCAAAATGGAATGCATGAAATTACAGTGGATAAATTTCAGTTTCTTAGCAGTGAAGGCGAGCAGAATCTTTCAAAAGGGACTTCCACGTCTGAGGAGAGGAGGGGAGGGGGGGAGGAGGGGAGGGTGAGAAGTGGGAGAGAGGGAAAGAGGGTGAGAGGGGCCCACACATTTTGGACCGAGTTCCAAGCTACTGTAAAATCCCTGCGTCTTTGGCTACTTAAGAATCAAGTGATTTCAATGGGATGGAGACAGAGACCATGTATCATACCACTTCCGATGCGTGGGCTGCAGCAAGTGCGCACTGCCAAGCACACAGTAGACTTTCAAAATGTATTTGCTGATTTGGCTGGGCTTTTATCTATGCAGTGACAAGATACAGTCTTATTCAATACTCCTGCCAATATCGTGACCTCCACAAATTAGATACTGCCCTAAAGTGTCAGTTGAACGCATGGAGAAATGGTCAATCTTTTGTGATTTGTACAGGCAAAGAGGAAATTAGAAACTTATTTCCCATCACCAAACCGCTTCCATATTGTTTTTATGTCAAACAGAACTTTCCAAAAAAGAAGCTAAAATATCAATCATATCATACCAAAGTTTATTGATTACATCAAAGAAAATTTTTGTAATGAAAAAGGCAATTGCATTCATAAAAGATGGCATTCACATTCATTATAGAAAGCAACAACATAGATGTAAAAAATTGCCTAGGTGAAAAATGCCATATTGCAGTCCCATTTTGCAAGCTGAAAAATGATTTTTGTCAACACGCATTAAAATCTGCACATTTATATACGCATGTTATTAAAAATGTCATTACTAAATTATTATGAATTTTGCAAATTTACGCTTCCATTCATACTGTTGCTGGTGTAAATGTAGTAGGTATGGAATTAATCTTTTCACTTTAGTAGATAACATCCTCAAACAACGGACAACAGCTGTGAAATTACAAGGACACTGATAGTTCAACATTATTCAAATGATGTAATATGATCCTACTCTTGCACTTTTCTCCTTCTCTGTCACAAAATAAGGTGGTTAGATCATAGTGCTGGGCATACTGGACGGCTTACTTCAAGTCGTTCCATCTGTTAACCCCACACTAGCCATTTCAGAGCTCATTAATAAAACGTTTCTCAAAAAGGAGAGTCAGGTCCCCTCAAGGATCTAAACCATGATATTACACGTCATGGCCATTGTAAACTTGGAGCGCAGTGTCACGTGTGGCTGAGACATGACATCCCCCTTGCTCATCTTTCTCACTGGCTGCAAGAAATTTTAAAGTTTTAATTCCACTACCATGGATATTCTGATTATGTCAAATCTCCAATGGCTCTGCATGAAACGACCTTCTTTATCCACTGTGGCTCTCTCATTTGGATTCACAGTCCCTAGAGTTTTTACATAAAACAATAACAATACAGCAACAACAATAAAAATAAGAACAACAAAACACCCAAAGCTTTCTTGGGTCTCTCTTTTTAGCTCTTTGGAATAGGCAAAGAATACGTAGACTTGGCTTTTAGATATAGGCTACCAGAACACAGAACACATATGTAAGGTGTGAATGACACCAAACAAAATACTCAAAAATAATACTGATAGATGAGAACAAATGCAATAGTGAGAACGGGTCAGTGATGACGAAATGGTTCTGATGAGTGAAATTATGTCCTTCTAAAATTTAAGAAAAGTCACACCGAAACATTAACACAAACTACATATGGAAGAATCAAATGTGCCATATGGACTATGTAAACGCAGTGGTACATATTGAACCCAATACTTTTCCAAAAGGATACAATATAAACACTAATAACAGTACAGGCAAACAGAAATGGAAACTGGCATGACAACACTTTTTAAAAGACCCTTTCAATCTAGTAGTCAAATGTCACTGATATCCAAAAAAAGCATGTTTCATGTTTACATGTAATAATGACATTTCACATTTACTTTGATGTTTGAAGTGAACTCATTAAGAGGCTAAAACCTCCTTCTTGCCCAGGAAGTTGAGGACTTTCCCAAGGTGGGTCTCACAGCTTAGAGTTAGACCGTCACCCAGCCGAGTTTGCTGAGAGAGACGACATTTATGTCTCAAGTTATGGCTCTGCAGGCTGAAACACGCCCTCTTGGGATGGATCCTTTCCTCCCAAATTGGCAATAAGAAAAGTGCTGAATATATGCATATATGTAGCCTCTTTCAAGTTAAAACAGTTAAGTCTGAAAGAAGCTACTCTTACTTGCTCTCTACAAAGTTATGAAAGACTAATGTTCAGAATGACCTTCACTTTTATGCAACTATGGTTTTGCTCACCTTACCTCATCCCAGTACGGCTAACATGGGGAAAATCTGTTATAACTGAACTATTTTAAGGGGTTACTAAGTGACTGGAGATGTTTTATTTGCAAATCGAGTAGCCTCATACCCATTAAGTGGGGCATATTCAGAAGAATGAAAATAAAATACATTTTTTGGATTCTCACAAAAACATCCAGGACTAACATTATTTCCACATACATGTTCAAGGTATTTTTTTTTTTTTGGCAAGGATATTCTATCCAGACAAACTTAGCATGTGGGTCAATGGAAAGGATTAGTTACTCTATCTGATGCATTGATATCATCATTTAGTCTTCCTGAATTGTCAAGTATTCCTTTCATAAGTTGAAAAAATAATTTAAGATCATCATTCAGCAGGAACAAGAAATATGATCCAAATAGCCGATTTCTTCCGCCAGGCAAAAAGAAAAGACATATTAGCAAAATCTATTCATTCCCATTGCATGACTTCTATTTTGTACTACTGTATTAAAATCCACTCACAAATTTCATGGGTTGAAAGAGCACCCATTTGGAAAGTTATATTATTCTATTTAAAGCCGGAATTCTAAATATTCTTACTTTCAACTTTCATGTAAGAATAACTTACATAACTTTCATAACTTAGAGCTTTGGCCATAATGGCTACTTACAATAACTGTAAATGATTATAATAGTCATTTGGTATTTAATGGACATTTATTCTGAACTCTAGACATAACAGAGTGGTTCAGTTTGTTGCATATTGAGTATCCTGAGATGATAACTTTTTGTAGTTGTTTCTTCATGCTTTCTTTTTTAGCTGTAGCCACTGTCAATATGCTTGTAGGACAATAACATAGGCAGTTCGAGAATCTGATTCTGAAAAATTTAAAATATACAGAGTTAAAAGGCTTATTTTAATAAGAGTAAGGTGAAACCATCTGCATAGCATTTTCAAAAATAAATCAAGTAGTAAATTTGGTTACAATAGGAAAGCAACTGTCTTAAAGTGCCAAGTTTTATTCACATGCAGGGAAAAAGAAAAGAGTGACACAATCACCAGTTTTTAATCATTTCATCATTGGTCAGCAGAGTAAGATTCAGGCTTGCTTTCTGCTTTTGGCCTGCTCCAGGGCTTTCCTAACAGCTGTTGCCACTGGGACTACCTCCCACCACAGAACCCGTCCTCTAGCCTGGGAGCACCTTGAAAACAGGGGCATTTTATTTCTATCTCCAGCGCCTAGCAAGGAGCCTGGCGCGCAGCAGATGCTCAGGGCATGCTGAGCGAATGCATCCATGACTGGTTTCTGCATGTGTACATTTTGGCAGAGACTCGTCTGAAGATACATTGTTTGGAAAGACTGTTGTGAAAGTATTTTCCCTTTATTGCAAGAAACATGTCTCCTCCCTGTAATACTGAAGTTCATTTCCTTGTTGGCAGATCATGTATCTAAGGGTCAGCAGACTCTTCTGTTTTTCTCATTCATTAATCTTTTAAGAAAACAGAGAAATTTCCCTAAAAAATTATACATTCTTTTCTAAATATTATCAAAAGCTGTGATTGGGATGGGTCATGATAGGCCAATGGATGGACCCCTGAGTGAATGTGGTTATGTTGAAAAGTAGAAGTCTTACGTCGAGGGAGGGAGCCTAACTTTGATTCTCTACTCTAAAATCTAACCTTTTCAAGCCTGGGTAGTGGAAGGCTTTCATGGGGTGTGCTACTTCCTCCCCATTCCTTTCCCAAGGAAGGTGCACCCTCCTTGCCGTGGCTGGACTAGAAGTCCTCTACAGTACCTTCCATTCCTTTTTATGTTCCCCGTTCTTCTCACATTGCTTTCTCAGATAGCAGGGTCGTGGGGACCAGTGAAAACAAGACTGCCACTGTCACACAGGTGACAAGCTCAGTGGGGTAAACTAATTGCCAAATATTTTCCTTGGAGGAGACCTAATGCCACGTGAATGTATATTCCTGGAAGACATAAGCATTTTAAAATAGAACAAGTGCTAAAGAAAAGCACAACTTCCTTAGCTCTCTATTATGTATTGTACGAGTTAAGGCCCTGGAGAGGCCAAAAGCAGCAGCAGGGTCTGTGACCCAGCCTAGACCCCCAAACCACAGAACAAGCTAAAGACAGCAATCCAGGGGGATACAAAATTCACTGGAAAAAGGACAGCTAAAATGCACCACACAGCTTAGGACAAGACTACCTGGGACAAAAGAGACAAAGACTTTAAAGGCTCCTGGGAAGCAGAGTCATCACTGAGGGAAAATATAAGCAGGCAAGCTGCTCAGAATGGGGGCTGGGGGGCCACTGACGGAGTCAAAACCAGTCAGCTTCCAAAATAACATGGCAAATGCAGACTGTGATGAACTGTAGGAGACAGAAGAACCAATGGAATCAATCCATTAGTTCAATATTTATTCTTTGCTGGAGCATGGAGAGGTTGATGGCCAGCAAAAGAGGGGGCCTATGAGGTGGACTCACAAGTGTTAGCTTCAAAATGAACTGACCAAAAATTTCTTTCATGATAAGCATTAATTTTTATGTGTTCAGGAAAGACAGCCCTGCCCTAAGCTGTATAGAGTTGTTTCCAAGCTGACAAGCTTGTAAACCTCATTCATGAATTCCTCTAAATTCCCAATAAGGGATAAAAGACCGATAAAGGTCTGGGGTTAACAGGCCCCTGCAGTGGGAAGCGGAGTACACATGGCGGAGTCATTCCGAGTTCATGGATTCCTCCCATTAGTATATTCATTCCTTCCAAATATTCTTTTGTTGGCAAATGAAGCTTACTTATTTGTGGAGAAATTTATTATGAAGCAGTATA
Source organism: Carollia perspicillata (assembly GCA_004027735.1). NCBI lineage: Eukaryota > Metazoa > Chordata > Mammalia > Chiroptera > Phyllostomidae > Carollia > Carollia perspicillata. The sequence continues at coordinate 24,680 of PVKM010006483.1, read as the reverse complement.
CAGAATTAGGCTAGCACCCCCCTGAATGGCTAGGAAAGATTTTACCTCTGAAAGTTGAAACATTTAGCTTGAATAAAACTTGACATTAAAAGTGATTAGAGTAGACTGGCTCATTAATATATATTTGGGGATTAGACACTTACAAGGACATTAAATTTAAACCTGCAAACACACAGACACAGCACATGGAGATACAAACACATTAAATTATTTTCACATAATTCCCAAAAGAACATGCAGTGCTAAACTGACTTGATATTATACAGATGCAATTTTGGAATATTTATTTTCAATTTTTCAAATGACATTTAAAAATCAAAATTATACTTGTTGATTAGTATTAATGAGCATTTTCACATGATGGTACTGCCATGACTACTGGCCCCTTACAAATGAAATACGTTGTATTTACTCTCCAGCTCTGAAAAATGCTGAACATTTTATTTGGGGGTCAGCAAATTTAAAATTCATATTTCCCCATATTCCAAGTAATGCATCTTTATATTTTGGCAAAGAATAGTATAAAGTTCACCACACCAACAGCAGAAAAAATTTAGAGTGATATTTTCATTTTTTCTTTATAATGCTGTTAATCTTTTTCTTTAAAGCCAGCCCACTTAACACTAGGTACCTGTTACAATATATTAGATTCGTCTGAGAATGTTCGTAAAAGAAGTGGTCTGACTGAAGGTCTGGCGGATAATGAGTCAGATGCCTTTTTACAGCTCAGATTTCTCTGTAATAGTGAGGTAAAGATACTTAAAGGATTTGAAGACTGGTTAACCTACCTGCTGATAAAAATGTAGAAGAAAAAAATCATTTTCTATAGACTACTCTTTTGGCTAAAAGAACAAATGATCACACTATAGCAAATGCATAACATTTACATGAATACATTTAAAGAGCCAAGAAATCTCCAACTTGAATTGTTTTCATGGTAGAAGTATACAGACATTAGTAGTATGTGCCAAACTCAGGTTTTTGGAATGACACTGGTAGGTTATGTGGTAGATGAGTCAATATGGTCTGATTAGTAAACCACGCCATCCTTTTGGTGAACACCTCTGAGAGTTGTGGCAGTGCCGTCAGTGTATCAAGCAAAGAGAAATTTGCACAAAACCTCCCTGTCTTGGTGAGCAGATCAGCTCTAACCCGCCGTGGCTCTACTGTGTACTAGGAATCAATGGGACCAGAGGCTTACTGTCCGAGTTTTTGAAAATAACTTCCTCTCCAGTGGGACGATTTCAGAAGATGAACAAATGATTAAAGGGAAATGACAAAATACTCTAAAGTATCAATGGAAGATATAAAAATGAGTGATGAGAAGTAATTCCTCATAATCAGAAAATGGTGTCAAGCAGATGAGAATGCAAGCAAGTTGGTACATTAAGAAAGGAAATCACCTTATTCACTCCAAGAGAAACTGTGATTGCTGGAGGTTTGAGAAAGCATGAAGATAGTAGATGTTCCTGAGGAAGGGAGGCGTTTCGTTACCTTGTTCACAATTGCACAAAAGGTGGAAAATTGCAGTAGAAAAAAGAGAAATGCAGAAACCAAAACAAAAAAAAAAGTGAATATTCTCTGAAATGTAAGACATTTAAAAAGAAACCTGGAGAATTTGAAGTCAAAATGACATGTTATTTTGAAGACTACTATTTCTCTGTATATGGATTTAAAATTATTTGTTAATGGGAAAATGGACTATTTTGACTGAAATAATTAAAAAGCATGCTTCTCATTGAAACAAGGCTTACCTCTAGTCTTTAATTTACTAAGTCATTAATATCCTGTTCAAAATCCGTTGATCCGAGGTCTATGTCCATGGTCCATCACCAGTCTACCTTGAACTGACTGTCTCCCCTATCCAACTGCACAAGTACAATCAGAAGGGACTGACTGCCCTTGGGCAGCTGTGGGTTAAAAACCTACTCAAAACTAACACAATGGGAAAATAGTTGGTGAAACCACACTTTAGTCCCATTTACCTCTGAGCCGGTGCTTGACTACCTTTAGTCTAACATAAAGTGATGGCTTTCTTCCTTTCTTACAGAGAGCTCTTCAAAAGGGTAGGCTAAGGAGCTATGCATTTTTCCTTTAAAATGCTCAGAAAAAAAGTAAACACTGATAAAGTTTCATCAGAAAACCAAAAAGGTTATGTTTTTCCTTCTTCTTCTATGCCTGAAGTTATAAGCTAATTTACAGACTTGCTTTTGGCATTGCCCAAGGAAAACAGAAGATGGGTGGTGGAGTATGGGAATCAGTTTAATAATGTTGCTAATTACCCACATTATCTACTTAGTAACTTCTGAAAACAGCTCAAAAAAAGAAACCAGTTAAAGTAATATATGTATCCAACAGAGTCCAATAAACAAACTTTTAAAGGCAAATACTACTTTGATTTATTCCTGTTTTAACATTACTACATTTTTTCCTATTAGTATTTTACCTTAAGGAAAGTTGGGGATATGTTGGTAACATGCAAATTACAAATGAATAAAGCCAGAGAAATATTTAGCTTCTAGAAAATTTTTGAAAATTGCTTTGTCTTCTATTTTGCGGGAACACACCATGATAAAGTCCCCCACCCTCATGTTTACTCTGCAAGTGTATCTATTTAAGACTGCAATGGCAAACACATTTTGGTCCACTCAAAACCTTGTATCCAACCATTGAAGATAAAATTATTTCTATGAAGCACACATTTTAGGGGCTTACAGATTATGTCACTTTATCAAGGGGAAAAAAGGAAATATGAAGGTAAAGAAGGCAGTACAGAACACGGAAAGAGTATCTGAAGCAATCAAAACTATATAGCTGGCAGAGAATGGGAGATAATGCGCTGAAACAGTATGAAATTTCCACATTCCTTTGCAGTCATCTAGAGACCTTTGACACCAGCTCAGTTAGGAGTTATGTCAAAGAGGCCAATGCATAAAGATCCATCTCAACAGCCACAACGTTAGAATTCAACTTTATTTTTGTCTAATCCAGTTCACAGGACTATTATCCTCAGAACCAATGGTTGCAGGTGACTGTCAGCATTTCAATAGAATGATGATTGTCACCATTGTTATTACAAGGATAAATTGCATTTCCAAAATTTTCAGAGTGCTTTCTCTGGGAATTTTGCTTAGACAGCTGACATTCTTCCTCATCTTCCACTTTGAAAGAACTCCCTACACAATGGAATATTTCTGCTTGTTTGTGCAGACATCCAGTGCTAGGCATTGCCACATTACGGGGTCCCTTCCTGCTGGATTATGATGTCCCTATCTGTAATAGGCAAAGTCAAGCCTCCCTTTTTATTGTGGTGTCTTACATGGGGAAACTTACATAAAGATATGTGGAAAATTCCTCCATTGGTAATGGGAAGTGATATTTACTACTTGGCCAGAAAGTCTAGATATATTTCGCTGCTTGAGAGACAGCTCAACAATTGTGGTCAGAGGGAAACACACCTTTTGAAATACCAAAAATCCTAAACTTTAAATTTCCTTTGAAATTTCAGCATACACTGTCAGCAGTATGGCAGTGCAGCTTTGTCAATTTATAAGCTATAGAAAAGCCCTATGATCCTTAATGATGGAATCTTAGCTCAAAAATTAAGCACACTGTGTGCCCTGGCAGGTGTGGCTCAGATGGTTCAAGTGTCATCCCGTATACCAAAGGGTTGGGGGACTGATTCCCAGTCAGGGCACATACCTAGGTTGCAGGTTCAATCCCTGGTCGGGGTGTGTGTGGGAGGCAGCCAATTGATATTTCTCTCCCACACCGATGTTTCTCTGTCTCTCTCTCTCTCCCTCTCTCTCTCCCTTCCTTGCTCTCTAAAATCAATAAACATATTTAGAAATTTTAAAAATAATTAAGCATGCTGCTGAAAATATAGCTGAGGGATATATTTACTTAATTATACCATGGAGTTAAATGACTGAGGACACCTACATCTGAAGATAGCAGAAATCTCCCCCCCCTTTTAAAAATTAAATAGAACACAGTCTTTCAGTTATAGTTACTGTATAATATTAGATTAGTTTCAGCTGTAAAACCTAATGATTAGCCATTCATATAACTTACAAAGTGATCACCCCAATAAATCTAGTACCCACCTGGCCCCATACATAGTTATTACAATATTATTGACTACATTCCTTATGCTGTACTTTACATCCCCATGACTATTCTATAACTACCAATTTGTACTTCTTAATCCCCTCACCTATTTGAAGATAGAAGAACTCTTTATAATGTTACTGCCATGACAGCACTTGGCTGTGGTAGAGGCCATTATACAAGCCTTTTTACAGGAGGCTTCGGGAGATAGTGACTCAGACACTGAAATACCTCAGTTCTCTTAAAACAAGCCATATCATTGACTCTACTGTTTTGCTTATATAACACGAATCCCCTTTAGAACTTAACCAGAGTGAGACTCCTTATGAGCTAGGGCCTTATCTGATTCATCCCTGAATTAGCAACACCTAGTACAGTAGCTAATTTATAGTGGACCCTCAGGGAATGTGGGATAAATTGAATGGGAGTCCCCAGAAGGCTGCTTCTGTAATTGTTACATGTAAATGGCTTAGCTTCTTTCTCAAAGCCCACAGAGCCAGTTTCACTACCCACTGCTAAATTCCCTTCTCCAAGAGCCAGCCAAGACCCGTGTGAGGAGGATAGCACTGGGAGCTTACTTGCCACAGACATTTCTGGCAACGGATAGAAAGTGTCCGAGATGCTTACTGGTTGGTGGTCAGGGCATCTTCTACCTCTAGGTACGGACATATCCTTTATCCCATTAGGGAGCCTGTCAGGTAAGAAGAGGCTAACCTAGTGGAAAAGAGTCTTTTGTCTCTTTAAAACGAGGCCAATGCCTTAGCAAGGGATCCTGAACAAAGTAGGAAGTCACTCAGGATGTCAGGCTGTTGGTCATTTAAGATATGCTTTCTCCTTTATCTTAGAAGTGGCTTCTGCCTCTTTGATATGGCCAAATAGGGCCTTATGTAAACCTGTGACTTATCAGAATACCCGTGGCTGTGATGTTTTAGTTGACCTTTATGCATTCACATTCACTACTTTTGTGTTTTCTCACAAGAGAAAAAAATGGCAAAAAAAGAAAAAAAGAAAGAAAAAGAAAGAAAAAAGTGGCAGCACTGCTGAGTGCCTACAACATTCTGTCTCATCTGCAACTCTCAAAATCACACAGAGTCTGAAAAACCATTTAGCCTTTCAGACACTGGTTGGAAAGAGAGATGTTCATCATTAGGTGGTTCAACATGTTCACTGGTTCAATGAGGGTAGGAATGAATGAACGAATGAATGAATGATTGAATGCATGAAGGTGATGATGGAAAGTCTCCTCGTTGTTCCAGCACATCAGCATGCCAAGCTACAGCATGGACACTAGAATTCTTCCTATAATGTACATAACCCAGGGCAAACGAATTTCATGCTGAACGCCTGGCAACATTCTATGCTCGCCATGTAAAAAGGGCTGCAGTCCCAGGGCTGCATGCTTTCAACAGAAATTAGGAATGTTCTCATATTTACCTGTGACTGCTTTGTAGCCTCCTTTCATTTAACAATCATTTAATTTACATAAAAGTCATCTTCAGCCAGTATCTAATTTTTTTCATGCCTGTTAATAGCTCTTATAACCTAAGTATCTAGTTTTTTACAAGAAAGGGCCCAAGAAAGAGGATAAGATAGGTTTGAAGGTATTGACTTCTGAGGTTTTTTATCTCTACAGCACAAAGCTGGGTGGGAGCCATTATTTACTACGAGTTCCACTACCCCAAATAAGAAAAACATTTAGGACCACCCCAAAGTGTACTCCCAAATAAAAAGAATGGGAGAATACCTCAGAGATCCTTCCAAGACAAATTCTTTATTATAAAAAGGTACCAACCCATTTTTTACTGTGACATTTTTTATGTGGCTTTATGCAAATTGCCACTGGAGCCATTCTGAGAGGAACCTATTATAGCAATCTGTTTTACCTCTGTTCAACTGATATTAAAATATAATCACACAAGTAAATGTCACTTTCCCATCCTCAGACTAAACACCAGGCTAGAGGGAGTGAGTCGGGAGTCTACGGGAAAGATGGAAGAGTAGACTAAGGCAGTCTTAGCTAGGTGAATTTCATTGTGTCCAGTTCTACCCACCAGGCCTGCAGAAGCAGGGAATTAAGGCCCGTTCTGACCACTTCACTGTGCACTGACCGGCCTCGTACAGCAAGAATCAATGTGGCTTATGCCACTGATAGTCTATTGCTTTCGATGAGGGTCAATATTGACTTGTATCAATGATATGCCTCTTTTATATATCTAATCACTGAAGATACTCCCACTATAATTATTTTAGTTCTCTATGTCTGCATGATGACAACCACTGGATTCTATCAATCCAATAGGCCAAAAAAAAAAAAAAATCAAACAAAGCAGTATTGTGGTTAAACTGATTCAGAAATGTGATCAAATAGGTCAGATAGATATAGCTTAGACTATTTCCTAAAAATGTCGCCTTGGAGGGGCTACAAGATCTAGTTGGTGTCAACATATAGAAACAGGGTTTTGTTTGGCAAAATGAGCTAATGTTGGCTGGAATGACATATTTAATTAACGTGTTGGTCAAAATTTGCCAGAAGTTTTT
>PVKM010006483.1:0-17932 GCA_004027735.1 Carollia perspicillata | reverse complement strand
ATTTCCTAAAAATGTCGCCTTGGAGGGGCTACAAGATCTAGTTGGTGTCAACATATAGAAACAGGGTTTTGTTTGGCAAAATGAGCTAATGTTGGCTGGAATGACATATTTAATTAACGTGTTGGTCAAAATTTGCCAGAAGTTTTTTGTTTTCCAGGCTAATCTACCCCTCTCACTTTAAAGGCTTTTCTAGAAATGTTAAAAAAATATCAGGCAATGCAGGTGCCAAGCAATTAGGCTGACAGAGGGTAGTAACTTCTCATTCCCGCAAAAAATGTACAATTTAAGCAGCAACAATAAAAACACACTTATAAAACCATCTTGAACTTTTACAAGTGTGTTCAGGAGGGTAAAGATATAGAAACCACATCCAGGGGATTTTCTTTGGTTCAATTATACTGCTGGACATACAGGGCTAGAAGCAACTCAGAGATTAAGCAGCACTATAATTAAAGGAAGGGGAAAGGTTTTCAAGAGGCAAATTGGGATTATCAACTGAAAAAAAAAATCTGCGAATGGCCCACGGGGAAATTTCTAAGGTTCAAGCTGGAATGTTGGTGTGGAAATTCCTGGTGTGAAAATTTTAGGCTAAAGATAAACATCATTTTTCCATGTAAAATTCCATATGGAGCATATGTAATACTCCATATGGATTGCTAAAGGTCACATAGAACACTATTAAGGAATCTACTTACCACCTGTATTGGATAACGAAGTTTTTACTATACTTTTTATGCAGAAGAAGAAATTAAATGATGAACCTGTAAGGAGGGGTTTAACATGCTGTAACTAATGCAATTCTCTAAATAAGGCTTTTAGTTCACGGTATTTATTGAAGCTCCTTCCAAAAACCAGATTGTAATATTAACTTAGTTCTTACCCTGGCACTTCTTCTTCTTACATTCTTTAATACTATCAGGAGAATCTCAGGGAAAAGGCTGATAAATATTAGAAGAACTATGGCCAACCATGTGGATACAGAAGACAGCATTTGGGCAAATACAAAATACATTCTCTGTTGTTTGAGAAAAGGCCTAGAGTGGAAAGAAAATACATAATGGAAAAACAAATCAGTTCATGTCACATGAAACAGAAATGTAACTGAAACTGTCTTTTGTATTTAAAAGGAATTTTCCTTATTTACATAATAAAAATAATTTTCTGTAGAACATTCCAAAAGTAGTAAACACATTTCATTTCTCAAATGTTTGACAAGAAATGATAATCAAAAAAGAAAAAAAGGCCCTGGCTGGCGTAGCTCAGTGGATTGGGTGACAGCCTGTGAACCAGAGGGTTGCCAGTTCGATTCCCAGTCAGGGCACATGCCTGGGTTGCGGGCCAGGTCCCCAGTTCAGGGCATGTGAGAGGCAACCACACATTGATGTTTCTCTCCCTTTCTTTCTCCTTCCCTCCCCTTCCTCTCCCTCTCTAAATACAAAATTTAAAAAAATCTTTAAAAAAGAAAAGAATATAATAAAATGCACTTGACTTTATTTTTTTTAACTTTTAAAAATATGTTTATTGGTTTTAGAGAGAGAGCAAGGGAGAGAGAGGAAACATTGATGTGAGAGAAAAACATGGATTGGTTGCCTCCCATGTGTGCCCAGACTGGGGATTGAACCCACACCCTTTTGGTGAGTGCGATGGTGACCCAACCAACTGAGCCACACCAGCCAGGGAAAATGCGCTGGACTTTAAAACAACCAAGCAATCAGCTTTAAAGATGCCAACTGGAAAATATTTATTTACATTAGAAAATGTTAAGGCTCCAAAGGTATGCAAGGAAAATGATGGTTAATTTTTATGCTAAATAGAATTTTATTTCCTTGGCCGTTTTATTAATATGCGAGTACATTTGTGCTCTATATTTCAAATTTAAAAGACATTTTTTATAACCCCCTCAAATCCCTATATAAATACAAAAAGAACTGTAGAGCTTCTCTCTCTCAAACAGGAAGATTCTACCACAAACATATATTGAGTACTAGTGTGTGCCAAATAGCTTGACAGACAGCAGAATATTGCCAATAGGACATTAAACCTTGGAGTTCAGAAATCCAGGAGGACCCCTCATGCTGATGTTGGATTTCATTCCAAGTCATGCACTGAATTACTGTTAAGTGGCTATTGAGAAGCATAAACAGGTTTTCTTCCCCTGCCTGAGCTGAACCACAGAGCCACTGTTCCAGGTCAGGATTCACATTAGACTATCCTCTGATTAGGAGCCCTACGCAGATGACTGGTTGGTCCCGTTTGTCAGATCACACGTAGTGCTCACTGAAGATGAACTTGCTTCTCATTTTAAAATTGATGTTCATGCATGCTTATGTAACATGATAAAAAAAAAAAAAAGCTTGTAGCTCTACATATATGAGAACCAGACTGAAGAATAAAAAGTGAGAATAGCCCTGGCCAGGGTGGCTCAGTTGGTTAGAGTGTCACCCCATATGTCAAAATGTTAGGGGAGTTCATTCCTGGTCAGGGCACATGCCTAGGTTGTGGGTTCTATCCCCGGCCAGGGTACGTACGGGAGTCAACCAACTGATGTTTCTCACATCGATGTCTCTCTCTGTCTTCCCCTCTCCCTAAAATCAGTAAACATATCCTCAGGTGAGGATTAAAAAATTGTGAGCAGAACAGTGAAGTGGAGAAACTCAAGACACTTGGAACAAACAGGCTTTCTAGGGTCCCTATCATACGGAAAAAAAAAAAACCAAACACCTTCAGAGCTCTACCCACACTCTAGTGTTGAAAAGCACCCTAATTTTCTAGGCAGTTAGTTAAGTGAACCATAAGGGCTCAACAGACAAATGCCAGCTAGTCACAAAGTATTCCTTTGCATGGTACCTACAATACTCTGTGATTAATACGTCTATATTTTTGTTTCCTTGTTTTTTTTTCTTACCTTTATTCCTTTTATTTTGATGGTGTCTATAAATCTTTGCAGGGGAGTAGTAAAAACAGAAGATATTACAGGACTGGGTTTGGGTCTCAGAGATCATCATTCCCACTGACCACTCCCAAAGAGGAGTGTGTTACAATGCCTCAGGGTTGAACATGTCCCGAGATATCAGCTGCAACCAGCTCAGCTGAAGTTTCACATGGCTTCTACTCACATTTTGCTGGTTGCTTTACTGCATGAACCGTATATTCACATGTTAGCTCAACTCAGTTCTACCTAAGGATAACACTACAGGTAACGAAATAAAGATTAATATTTCATTTTTAGTTAAGTATCGCTAATGAGCTAAAATAGGTATGATGATGTCAATCATTTAAAGGATTTCTTTACTATTAATAAGGGACAGTACTTGGTAAGAGTTAGATTCATAGAATTATGGTACTGTGGCAGAACTACAATTGCATATTACGTTTGGTTAATTAACTTTGATTCATTTGTGAACTATTAAAGAAAATAGAGGTTTAGCTTCACTACCTCAATAATTACCTATACAGGTGACAAATACATGCTGTAATTATACTGTTTGGAGCAGTACTTCCTTAAGTGATTAAGTTTTTCATATTTTTATTTATTAAGGTTTTTATTTTATTTTACTTTTTAAAAGATTTTTTAAAATTTATTTTTAGGGAGAGGGGAAGCGAAGGAGAAAGAGAGGGAGAAAAACATCAATGTATGGTTGGCTCTCACGTGGCCCCCACTGGGGACTTGGCCTGCAACCCAGGCATGTGCCCTGACTGGGGATCGAACCAGAGACCCTTTGGTTCACAGCCCATGCTCAATCCACCGAGCTACACCAGCCAGGGCTATTTATTAAGGTTTTTATTTTTAAAAGCCTTTCAAAACACTAAGAGTTTCTTCCAATTAATTCTCAAGCAGTATAAACATGGTGCTGTTCACGTCTCTGCAATAACATGGAATGCAGTATATGTATGACTTCGCTCAAACCAGTGAAAATACGGATTCCTGGAATCTTTAGGGTTTACTCTAGCCATGCTCTCTGCTGCTGGCATCCTTCTCAGGGCAAGCCACTGGTTAACGAAAACAACAGTAATATTAAAGAAAAACAATTGTCCCTTGAACACATGGGTAAATATACAATTGGCCCTACATATCTGCAGTTTTGCATACATGGATTCAACTAAATGTGTATGGAAAACATTATTTTTGATCTGTGGTTACAAATCCACGAATGTACAGGGCTGTCTGTCTGCAGTTTCATACAATTTTATATAAGGGATTTGAGCAGCCGCAAATTTTCGTATCCACAACAGGTCTGAAATAAATCCCCAGCAGATACCAAGGAATGACTGTAGGTTTAAGTTGTTTTGTGAGTCAAAATATTGTATGTGGATTTTTGACTGTGCAAGGAATTGCGGGGTGGTGGTGGTGGTGGTGGTGGTGGTGTGGTTTGGTGTCCCTAACCTCCATGTTGTGGGTAAAGAAAGGTGCTGAAAATCTAATGTTCATTCCTTATAACTCTCCTAATCACAGCTCTGTGTCCCTCAGTAGATTGTAATCTCCTTGAGGCAGGGGTACAGTCTATGTCTTTGTATCCCACAGAGTACCTTGCACAAAATAAATCCCGAATACACGCTTATGAAAACAAAGTGAACTGAATGAATCTGAAGGCCAAGCTGTAGATTCTGCCTTTATCTCTGCAAACAATGAGATGGTGATTTTAAGATACAACCCTCTGAGCATTAACTGGTGTATATTCCATACCCTGAGCACCTCTACTGTAGTGACATGAATGACAGCTATGTACCATAAAGAGAGAATAAGGGCCAAGCAGATAATAATGCACCTATCAGACACTATATTGTGTAGAAACTTCACAGGATGAATATTTCCACCAGAAATCACATGGGAGGTCAAGCTAGAAATTACAGTTTCACTTCACAGAGAGATGTTTACACACTTTCCAGTTGAAAGATTTGGGCAGAGGCTATCAGAAGAAAGGTCTTTTGAGGAACTTGTGCAGTCCAAACTTGCATTTGAAATCTCACTGAAATTAGCAGTGTTACTGTCTAGAAGTAACTTCCAGTCCATTTATACTGAATACTTGCCATCTTATATAATCAAAACTTAACAGTATAATTAATGTTTGCATGTACAGTATATCTATGCATATACCTATTTTGTTATTTACATATTATTCACACACATACATCTGCTTACCAAATAATTCCTCCCCAGAAGAATGAGAAAAATACATAAAAGGCTAAAGAACCCCAAATCACAAAGTGATTTATCCACGTCCAGAAATGAGTATCCAAGGCAAGCTGAAAAGATACAACACAAGAGATTTCACGATGGGTACAAATTGCACCAGGCACTAATACACTATGGTGTCTGATTACTTGTATACAACATGATACCTACAGGGGGACATGGCATGGGCCAGGCTTCCAGAAGAGAATGGATCTAAAATGAGGACAAGGTCCAGACTTTTCAAAAAGTGAGGCTATAAAAGAGCTGAACTCTGCCCTAAGTCCTCTAGACTCCGGAATACAGCTATGGAGATGCGGTCAAGCAAGCGGCTAGTAAGGATGGGGCTACAGATGTCTCACTAGTAAAGGAAGGGCAAAGAATGAGGTAATGGTAACACCTAGGAGTCTAGAGCCTCAAGCCCTCAGGTAGTGGCAGCCAGGGAAACAATGGCAAAAGGAGAAGCCTGAGCTCGTAGAGGCAGATATACCGAAAAGCACTAGAAGAGGGAAGGGGGAGCTAGGAATCCTACACAAACTACAAAAAGAGTAATGACAGCTCAAAAACAACAGATGGGAGTAGCTAAATACAAAGGCAACTAGCTCTACACACCTGCTTCATGTAGCAGTGGAGCATGGGTGGGACTATGTAGTGTGCCTTTCAATTACAAAAACTCTTATCTTTCAATTAAATTAATATTTTCAGTTGCCTTAGGTTTTAATTCCTTCATGTTTCTGCCAGGGTTGATTGTTATTTTCAAATGCAATCTAAAACCAAGAAAGTATGGTCTGCTTCACTTGCTGATAATTTCTGGGCCATACAGGTTAATATCCAGGGCATTTAATTATCAAAGAGGAGGTGGTATCTCAGTTTCCATACTTGCTGCGACACCATGTTCCTCAGCTCTCAGATACAATTTCTCACCCATAAACAGGATATTGATATCATTGTTAATGTAGCCCAGTCTTGAATTCTCACCCTCTGGGCTGCTAGGGAAAATGTCACAATAATATCCATCCAAAGAACAGGGAGTGGATGTCTGCTGAGGGACTCACTGAAAGACGTTGCAGTAACGCCAAGTTTAACTATGAAAGGCATTGGAAGCCCTGGGGCCATACACAAGGCTAGGAGGAAAAAGGGTGGGGAAGCTTCCATTTCAAATCATCATGCTGTAAAACACAGGAATAAATGGCAACTAGCATTTATTGTACTGGGCACATTCTATGTGCCAGACTCCATTCTAAGTGCTTTATACGTATCATTCACTTCTCTTTCTCTCTCTCTCTCTCTCTCTCTCTCTCTCTCTCTCTCTCTCTCTCTCTCTCTCTCTCTCTCACACACACACACACACACACACACACACACAATGCTAAAACAGGTAGGTACTACTTTAGCCTCCATCTTAGAGAAGATGAAATGGAGGTACGGAGAAAGCCAAGGTTATATATACTCTGCTAGTAAGTAGCTAAACTGAGCTGAATTGTCATATGCTAGTACTTTAAGGTGTAAGAAATTAACGAGGAATAGAATTTTAGAGGGGGATTGATTAGATGTGTATTGTCAATTATACCTCTGAATTCTAGTTCTGACCACTGGGCATATTAGAATTCATTTAAGGGAACTCGTTCTTGGACCCCATGTGAGGTGTTCATTACTGGAATGATCAAAAGAATTTGATTATGCTTTCAACTAGATGAGAGCCCCAACTCATGAGCCTCAGGGGCAGCATTCATCAAGGTTTCAGAGCCATTACTACTTTACTGTCAATGATTATGCCAAAACTACCCTTTCTTGTATGCTACCCTTCTATGTATTTTCATGCATTTGATCATGAATATAGGTAAATTTCAGTGATGAATACATTATATAAAATTTCATCACTACCAAGCTCTTTTGCATACATATCCTACTGAATTGTCTTAAGTACCCAAATTCATTTAAGGCCTGGCATTCTTAAATAAATATATAACTTTAATATTCAAGTACTTAACATGGTTAAAACACACACACACAGTCTGATTTTATACCACTTATAACATCTTGAAAATAGCTGGAAAGAAGGAACACATTTCTAACAGAAGTATAATGTATGAATTAAAAAAATAAAACCAAACAAAGAGGATAGACAATAAACAGTAAAAAAAAAAATAACTCACAAATACTATACAAATGCCTAAATCTCCAATATCATATATATTTTGGTAAGCATTCAGACTTGGATGACAACCCATATATAAAAATAAAGTTTAAAAGACAAAAAAGACATATTAGTGAAAGACCAGAAAGTATTACAAAAAATGGTGTTAAATATAGTTGAATAAATAAAAAATCTAACCTTCAGAGTTACAGTGAATACTAAGACTGTAAAAACAATGGTTCCAAAAGTCCAGTTTCCATACACCTGAAAAAAAATTTATAATTACATGTACCAACAACACACAAGCCTGCTTAACAAAAACAAAAACCAAGTTTAATCTTGTGTATAACTGCGAAAAAAAAGTTTGTATGAACTGTTTGGGGAATGTCAGGTCAAAAGATCAGGCCAAAATGTTGGATTTTATTGTGACCTTAGATTTTCTTGGCCAGATACAGCACATCTGTGGTTGGTAGCATTTATTTCTATTATTCCATGCAGCATCAAACAGGGAAAACACTGGCATAATAAAGGCAGGGAAAAAATCCTATGCCACTAACAGTAATGTTCATCAAAACAAGTCATTGCATGACTTGTCGCTAAAGAGACTGATACGGGCTTTTCCTGTCATAAAGAACTAAAAGCTCTGAAAAAGGACTAATTTACAGACAAATGGACTCACATTTTGAAAGCAGAGTCTTTTGGCTGTAAATATTACAGCTGTCAGCATGTGCACACCAAAGAAAAGCAGATACCATGTATAAAATCCAAACAACGGCAACGAATGGCACATATGCTTACCAAATGCTGTCAAGATCTGAGTGCATAACATTAAAACAGAAAATGAAATGTAAAAAGGTTTTCAGAAAATAAAAACAAAAACTTAAGGTTAATAGAAGCAAAAAAAAGAACTTGATCAAATCATACATGGGTGTTATGTTTTAAGTGCTGATAGCGGTTCTTACAACTTACTGTAAATTTAGCGAACATTCAGGATGGCGATATATACAGTAAAGTCTAGTCTAAACACCATGAACTGAACGTGGGTGATGAATTGGACACAGGCTGTGTGGAGGCTCCCTATGCACCACCTGAAGAATTTGCTGAGTAAAGGAACCATGCCAAGAGGACTGCAGGAGAGTATCCACCTACTTTGCAGCCAACTTTTTAGGAAGCGAGAGTCATCTCTATATAATTCATGTGCCAAATAAACAAAATAAAAAGTGAAAGTCACAGAATGAGTTGCAAAGCTTAAAAACTTGAGAAATCATAATACCAAATTCCTTCCTTTTACTGACGGGCAAAGTTGACTTGGAAAGCTGAAGTGACTTGCCGAAGGGCATGCGCAGATATTAAGTAGGGCACATTTCTTGGCAAGTGCTGCATGCACTTACTATAAAGTACTAGATCTGTATTCCCTAACAGATATGACTATCTAGGTTCTAGACATAGTCATTGTATTCAGTAAATTCTTTTTGAACATTAACTTTGTTTCATATTATGAATATAAAAAAATGAATGACCTTACAGGAGGAAGGCGCGCAACAGCAGACACAGTGAAATCAGCACACAGGGTGGTGGGTTCGATTGTACACTGTGTGGCTGAAGAAGACCTCACCCCACTAGCAATTGTCTCCTACAGTGCCTCCAGGGCAACATCGTCCCAGTGCAGGTGCTAACCTATGTAGTCACCTGCTGGGAATGCACTGGTAGGAACAGTGTAGCCTTTCTGGAAAACACTACACTACCATGTGGAAGGGAAGGAGGAAGAGAAGGGAATTCTAAAGATATGACAGCTACCCGCCTTGAACTCCAAGCTTTGGAAGGCCACTATGAATAAGAACTGAGTAGGGCCAAACTTTGCTTTTAAAACAGGAAAAGCTTCGCTCACATCAAAGTGCCATGGTCTAAAGTCTGAAATCCCCAAAACTCTTTTCATCTAATAAAAATTACAGCCAAGTTAAATCAAGCTTCCAGAAGGTTTGCGCGTATCCTCTCTAGTTAGCCATGCACATGGCAAGTGATTTTGTATGTCAACTCTTCCATTGTTCTAAAGAAGTTATGAGAACTAAATACTGTACCTTTAAAGAATTTGCAAAATGATTATAGCTACAATACGTGTATGAGTTGGAAAAAAAGATTTTTCATAAGCCATGCTTATAATACCAAAAGAGTAATCACGTTTATCTACCTTTGCATTTTCTTCTAGGGATGAAGTCTGAAAAAGAAAGTAAGTCCCAAAGAAGAACACTGTCCCTTCAAATGCAGCCAGTAATGTCCAATATAAGAAGGGGCCCAACTGCAGCATGGCATTGCCAGAAATTTTCCTATGGAGAAATGGAAAAAAATTACAGGTTAATGAGTCTCTGTGGTCTGTTTATTTAAAGATACAGTGACATGCCAAGAGTGCATATGGAGTTTGACCCTGGTATAATGAAAGGAGCTACCCCTGAGGGACCAAAAGGTCAGAGTGAGCTACAAGTTTATTTTCGTGTAATTGCCTCCTGATTTTGATATTGGAGCAAACTGTCCGAGCACTTCTAAGTTAAACTTTTGGCCACCTGACAACAATAATATCGCTACTAATGAGCCCCCGTTTATTAAGTTATCATGTCAGAAAATTGGGTTAAGAGTTTTATATACATAGTCCATTTTTATCAATATAAAAACCATATGACATAGGTAGTTTTATCAATCCTATCTATAAGTAATAAGGAGCCTCAGAAAGGTGTATCATTATGCTTCCCAAACTTTGATGCACATTGGAATCACCTGGGGATCTTTGAACGCACTGATGCATGGCTCCCAAAGTCATTCTGATTTAATTGGCATGAGGCTAATCCAGGCACCAGGATATTTTTAACGCTCCCCAGGTGATTCTGTCATTTGGGAATCACCAGTGTAGCAGCTCACCAGAGTTCACTCATTCAGGGAGGGACAGACCTAACATACAGTCCTAGATTTACTTGACTCCAGATCATATGTTCTCAAATAAGCTACCTCCGCTTTCCAACTATAGTTGTTAAAATATTTCTTTTAATCATGATTTCTTCCTGGGAACTTAACCTTGTTTGGTCATGGGATGCCCTTTATATCTTTCAATTGAGTCAAATGACATGTTTGAAGCTGTACCGTCATGCTTTGATGAATGGAAGGTGGATAGATGAAAAGTTTGAAGTCTGTCAAAAAAATCACACAATCTTGTCAGTACAAGTCAGAATATTAAATGAGGCTACCAATTCTAATGGAGCAGAGGTACAGATAGAAGATAGATTTGTGCACAGATTTTTATTGGAGTCTATTTCAAATTACTCTTAACATTTATCAAAAGGTATCGAATGCCTCAAAAGCAGCACACCAGTCCTCAATACTACCAAGAATGTCCCTGGGCTGTATGAAATAAGGAACGCCCTTGTAATGTAAGTGCAACTGATCCTCATTCAGCTGGTAACGAGTACTGTGGGCTTTCCTGAAAAGATAGTAAGTATACAACTTTTACTTAGTAATATTTCTAGGTACATGAAGGTATCTGAAATTTGGGGAATGCATAAAGCAATGCACTGCTGTTTGCCTTAAAGAAAAACTGCAGGAGGAAAGAGGCAGCTGCTTCCCAGAAACAAGCTCTCCCCACAGCCACTAAATCAGACTCCCAAGGCAAATGGCAGCCACAGGGGAAGCACCTTCCTAAAGATCCTTGTAGGAACTGCCCAGCAACCGCCAGCCAATGAGGCTTTTCAGAGTCACTGTCTTGGGCTGAGGCAAAAGTGGTTCCTGTGTTGCCAGACCTTCTCTGGGAGTTACACTACCGACCGTGGGAAGAGGGATGGGAGCATCATAGTGTGTTGAGTTACATGTGAGGCTTTCCAGCTGCAGCCAGGTAAATGGCCAGGCTGCCGGAAACAGAATATGGCAGCCAGCATGCAGGAGAACGTGAGAGAGAATATAGATCTGGGGGGCAGCTGACTAGCGGCACAGGCCCGAGCACCTCCACAGAATGGGGGGTAGCTGGTGGACGAGGACCTTTCTTTTGCCTTTTAAAGCTATAGAAGAAACAAACTATGCCTCTCCCCTCTATAAAAGAACTAGTTTATTTTTAACATTTCTCTTTAAAAATACAGAACTATCTAATTATGTTTTCCTTGTTTCGCGTCAAAATGTATGGGAGATGCCTAAGTCAGTAAGTCCCTGATGGTGAAATCTAAAATCTGCTACACAACTGCAGAGAGGCACATATGAAGACGAGGGCTTCATATTTACAAAGGAATACTTGGGAGTACTGGAGCGGTCTACAGTGACACCCTGACGGCAGTGTCTCATCAGAGTAGGCAAGAAGGGAAACTGAATTTGGGGCTGGGCAACAGGTACGTCATGGCTTTCATTTCTGCATCAGATGTGGCAAGTATACCCTCTCTGCAAAACTGTTTAATAGTTCATGACCTATACCTGCTGTTCAGTAAAACTTCCCGAAAACCCTTACAATAATTTATATACAACAGTTTTCTCTAGCTTTTCAACATTCTTAATGTACAAAAGTGCTCGATACAGCCCTGAAGTGGAGGAGGGTGTCAGAATAAAATCGAAAAGCTACCATCTATTGAAAACTTACTATGTGCCAGGCACTGTTTTGTTTTTTTTAAAGAGACCTCCGCTATTCATTCATTCATTCATTCATTCATTCATTCATTCGATTTATTTATTTAATTTATTTACTTTTTAGAGAGGGCGGGGGAGAAGGGAGAAAGAGGAGAGAAACTGCATCAGAGTGCAAGAGATACATTGATTGGTTGCCTCTCACATGCCCCCAGCTGGGGACCTGGCTTACAACCCAGGCATGTGCCCTGACCAGGAATTGAACCAGCGACCAGCACTCAATCCAGTGAGCCACACCATCCAGGGCCAGGCACTGTTTTTTAAATTCTGTTATGTGTAGTCACTCGTGTAATCCTCCTCATAAAACCATTGTGAATTAGGTGCTACTGTTACCCAGATTTTACCAAAGATGACATTGAGGCACATCTCAGTCAAGTAACCTGTGCAAGGTCACATAGTTAGTGAGTGGCAGAGCCAGGACTGGCACTCAGGCAATTAGCTTGAGCTCTTGCTGGGACTGAATGGGAGGGATTCTGCTTATTGCTGCCCAGCCCCACTTCAATCAGGGCAATAGCACTGTTGGCCCCCACTTTAGTTGCTGAAGAAGACGGATCACACTGTTGGCTCAGTGCTGGAAAAGCACCAGCCTGCTGGTAAGAGCACAAGGCTGGTCATCAGGAAGACTGAATTCTGAGTTTGGTTTGGCCTCCAGTTATACCTGTGTCCTTAGGAAGTCATTTCTGCATCCCAGTTCCTCACTTTAAAAATAAGAGTATGAGAGCCCTGGCTGGTGTGGCACAGTGGATTGGGCGCCAGCCTATAAATTTCAAGGGTTGGTGGTTCAATTCCCAGTCAGGGCACATGCCTGGGTTGTGGGCCAGGTCCCCAGTGGGGCCGTGGGAGAGGCAACTGATTGATGTTTCTCTCACACATCAATGTTTCCCTCCCTTTTCTTTCTCTTTCCTTTCCCTTCTCTTCTCTCTAAAAAAATAAATAAAATCTTTTAAAAAATGAGAGTACGGGAGATGATGCTCTGCAAGATTTCTACCAAGGTTTTTATGATTCCCTTCTAGATCTAACTATCCCTTTGCAACAAATACAGGGAAAGAAAGAACATGTTGAACAATGCCATCAATGCAATCAACAAACTAGATCAGGGGAAACTCTACAAGACAAATGATCCAGTCTCATCAACGAAAATTGCCAGGTTAACCTCAAGAAGCATGTTTACCAACTGCAAAATATGTACCTTATATCCTGATTGAAACAAGCGTGCTATTCAAAGAAATGAGCCAGTTGGAGAAACTTGAACATTGACCGAATATTTGATATTATGGTCTTGTAAAACTTTAAGATATGATAGGCACTGTTATTTTTTAAGTCCTTTATAGGCATACAGACCGAGGTAACTTTTATACAGTGTTTGATATTTACTTCAAAATAAGTCTGTGATAGAGAAGACAGGGTTATTAATGAAAAAGAATCGGCTCCGAGTTGATAATTGGTGAAACTGAGTGGTGAGGACAGGGACATTCACTATATTAACAGTATTTTTGCTAATTCTGTGCATGTTTGACATTTCCTTTAAAAATGATGATGATGTATTTTATAAATCTAGCTAAGTGTATCAATTACTAAATGCAAATTTTACGAGTCATACTGGTCAAAGAAATCCCTTAATTTGTACACCTTCACTTCATACATGTCAACCACCCAAGTCTCTCTTCTGCATTTGCCGTCCACTATTTAGCAATGCTTGTTATCTGATGTAAATTACCATCTTCGTCCTTAGCTTCAGGCTTTACTTATAAAAATCCAATTAAAGTACAGGTTAAGCAACTGGGGCTAGCTAGTGCCAAGTCTACCCATCCATACAGAAATGTGTGTATTTCCAATGGACACACAATGAATATAATGGCTCGATGAATTATTCTCTTTGACAAAAAGTTTTAGAATGGGAATAACAATGAGAAAGAGGCTGTTTCAAGGGGCAGTTTACAAGAGAAAGCCTAACATAGTATCATCAGTTCAATCCATTATAGGTAGGAATAAATATTGTAAACTAAAAAAGATCTTTGTGTGAGGCTTTTTTTTTTTTTTTGGTAGTTAAAATATTGTCTTCCTTTAAGACTCCAGAACTCTATGGCAGTGTAGGTTCAAGTTTTAGGAATTAATAATTTTGAACTCAATGGTTCACATGCATTCAAGTAAAGGAAATAGGAGGAGATCATTTTCCTGTTGAATGGAACAGAACCATGTGGTCAAACCAGGTGAGGAGTATGTGTCCTTCCCACCTTCATATGAAGTGAAACCCACAACCCTGTAAGTCTGAGGGGGTTTTAACTATAATGTTCCACTTACATATACAATCGGGGATCTGAGGTCAGAGTGTCAATGTTGATGTGTTGTTCCAGTAGACTATAAGCCAGGATGGGCAAGGATGTGAAGCAGATATTGTACATTGTAAGGTAAGCAGCATCATACAGTGGCTGAAATGATAACAAAGGAGAAAGAAATGTATTGTAACAATCATCTTCAAGATGACATTTATGTGTTTGAAAAAAAATCACAACCTAAAACGACACAGTTATTTTCACTTTTTGTAATAACAAAGGAAGTTAAAAAAATATTTTGAAACCATATTACTTTTAAATTATAGTTGACAATATCATATTAATTTCAGGTGTATAACCCAATGATTAAACACTTACATAATTTACAAAATGATCACCCCATACATCTAGTACCCATCTGATACCACACATACTTATTACAATATTATTGATTATATTCCCTATGATGTACTTTGCATCTCCATGACTATTCTGTAACTACTAATTTGTACTTTTCCATCCCTTCCTCTTTTTCACCCAGCACCCCCCAATCTGAAAACTGTCAAAACGTTCTCTGTATCTATCATGCTATTTGTTTTGCTTGTTTATTTCGTTTTTTAGATTCCGCATATAAGTGAAATCATCTGGTATTTGTCTGTCTTTCTTTCTCTGACTATTCCACTCATCATAATACCCTTTACATTCATCCACATTATTGTAGATGGCAAGATTTCATTCTTTATTATGGCTGAGTCATATTCCACTCTATGTATGGACCAGTTCTTTATCCACTCATCTACTGATGGGCACTAGGGTTGCTTCTGTAGCTTGGCTGTTGTAAATAACGCTGCAATAAACATATGGTTGCACATGTCTTTTCAGTTTAGTGTTTTGGGTTTCTCTGGATAAATATCCAGCCCTGGCTGCTGTGGCTCAGTGGACTGAGTGCTGGTCTGCGAACTGAAAGGTTGCTAGTTCCATTCTCACTCTGGGCACATGCTTGAGTTATGGGCCAGGTTCCTGGTTGGGGGCATGCAAGAGGCAATCAATCAATCGATGTATCTCTCACACGCTGATGTTTCTCTCTCCCTCTCCTTCCTTCCTCTCTCTCTAAAAAATAAATACAATTTTAAAAAATATCCAAAAGTGGAATTGCTCAGTCCTTCTTTGTCTCTTACTAAGTCTATTTTGTCTGGTATTAGTCTATTTTGTCTGGTGTAAGTATTGTTAACCCAGCTTTTTTTTTCTGTTTCCACTTCCATGAAATATTTTTCCCATTTCTTTACTTTCAGTCTGTGTATCTTTCTACCTAAAGTGAGTCTCCTATAGATAGCATATGTAGGGTCTTATTTTCTTATCCATTCAGCCACCCTATGCCTTTTGATTGCAGCACTTAACCATACGCAGGGTAAGTGTTGATACCCTGGCCAAATGGCTCAGTTGGTTAGAGCATCATCCCTTACACCAAAAGGCTGTGGGTTCAATTCTTGGTCAGGGCATACACCTAGGTTACAGGCTCAATCCCTGGTTGGGTTACATATGTGAGGTGACCAATTAATAGTTTTCTCTCATACATCGATGGTCCTCCCCCCACCCAGTTTTCCTCCAAAATCAATAAACATAACCACAGGTGAGGATTTAAAAAAAACATACATTGTTGAAAGATATGTATTTATTGCCATTTTATTATTCAGATTTTTTATCTTTTTCTTCTTTGTAAAGGAAGTTGTGTAAATAAGGTCAGTCTAACTGGTAACTACCGAAAAAAACCTAACATATTGTGATGGATTGTATTAATATACCCTTCCCTTTTAACAGAATCTTATTCAGAATGTTTACATGCTACTGGCTCTATTTCTAACAGGTATTAATATCTTTTCAAAAGACTTTTCAGTTAATAAAGGCCAGTTAAGTATAAGTCAGGAGCTTCTCGGGGAAATTAAATACAAGTAGTGGCTAACCCATGTCACAGTTCTGTTTGTTTAATACTTTTTAAAACATTTCACCATTTATTTTCAGAGAGAGGGGAAGGGAGGGAGAAAGAGAGGGAGAGAAACATCCAGGTGTGGTTGCTTTTCACGTGCCCCTACTGGGGACCTGGCCTGCAACTCAGGCATGTGCCCTGACTGGGAATTGAACCCGTGACCCTTTGGTTCACAGGCTGCTGGCTCAATCCACTGAGCCACACCAGCCGGGGCTGTTTAATATTTTATATGGCTTTAAATATCACCTTCTTCAGGATTATTTATAATAACAAATGTGGCCATTTACTAGAGATTAAATAAATGTATTCACAAAATCAAAGCTAAATATATGTATACACGGTATGACTTTCAACTCTTTTTGGTCCTGAGTTGCCTAGGCTGCAGACCAAATTTTCCAACTGTCTGCTAGCTGTTCCATAGGCACCTGCAGCTCAAAATGTCGAAAACCACACACATTAATTTTCCCCTTCAATTTGCTTTCTCCTATGTTTCCTACTGCAGTGAGTGGCGCCACAGTGTCTGCCACCCTAGTATCTACCTTGGTGCCTGATACCACTAAGGTGCTCAAGAAATATTTTGAAATGAGTGATTTTCTTCCTACCTCACTTGCTACTCCTTCGCAGTCTATTTTCCCCGAGCCCTTTGTTGGAGTGTTGCAGAGCTCAGTGTTTGGAACTTTTATTTATACTCACTCTCTAGGTGACCTCGTTCAGTCCTGTGATTTTATTTCTTTTAGTTTAATTCATTTTAATACATTTTAGTTTCTTTAAATTATTTTATTGGTGTTCAGTTATAGTTGTCTGCATTTTCCCCTGCACCACTCCCCCCTACCCCAGCCAAGCCCACCTCCCTCCCTCCCTTGCTTCCACCCTCCCCCTTGGCTTTGTCCATGTGTCCTTTATAGTAGTTCCTGAAAACCCTTCCCCCCACTGTCCCCTCCCCCTCCCCTCCGGTTACCGTCAGATTGTTCTTAATTTCAATGTCTCTGGTTGTATTTTGCTTGCTTTTTTCTTTTGTTGATTATGTTCCAGTTAAAGCTGAGATCATATGGTATTTGTCCCTCACCGCCTGGCTTATTTCACTTAGCATAATGCTCTCCAGTTCCATCCATGCTGTTGCAAAGGGTAGGAGTCCTATGATTTTAATATTAGTTGTTCACTGCAAACTCCCCAATATCTATCTCCAGCCAGGCCTGTCCCTGTATATGCAATACCCACTTGAAATCTCCTCTTGGGTATCTATTATATTTCAGACTTATGCCCAGAACTGGACACCTGACCTGTCCTCACCTCAAACCTGCTCCCCTTGAAGTCTTGCCCATCTCAGGAAAGGGGAACTAAATCTTTCTGATGATTAAGAACCAAAATCTTGGATTCACCTTTGACTATTCCTTTTCCCACCTCACATCTAATCAATTCAGAAGTGTTTTTTGGCTCTATTGTCAAATATATTCAGAACCAGAACACTTCTGGGCGCCTCCCAATGGTGTAATGAGGGTTCCCCACAAGCCTCCTAAATGGTTTCCTTACTTCTCCCTTTGACCTAAAGTCTATTCTAAGCCCTGAGCAGATCTATCAGAAAATACGTCAAATCAAATCATCACGTTTTTTCAAGGCCTAAATGTCAAAGAAAAAAAAAAAGAAGAACATTTCTGGGGTGGCTATAAAGCCATTCTTGCTATGGTTTCTCCTATCTGTCTGACCTCGTTTCTAACCTTCCT